>JAIUND010000525.1:0-66048 GCA_034699125.1 Gisinianus flammeolus
AGGAATAAGAAAATCATTTCTTTATAAATAATACATATTTATTTTTCTCCTCTTAACCTATGCTTAACCTATTGACAGTTTGGTTTGATAATAGAGAAATCGGAAGAAATAATTTTGAGTTGCTACATTGCCGAGTTTCCCTGTGAGAATGAATCTTGGGTTGAGGCAATTCCGTGTTGTAGATTTTGTTGCATATTCAATTTCTTCTTTGTGAATTTCCATTCACCCCCTAGACTGAAATGTGTAGAGATGCAAATGGAACTTTAGCTAGACCAAATTTCCTTATCATAGTCGGTCAAGCAGATTATACATACGATGGATTTATCCTTACATTTAACATTACAATTTTCATTCGTAACTAAATTCATCATAGGTAACTCTTTTCTACGTTGACCTTTTCATTTCCTTGTTTGAAGGAAATATCATGCGATAATTTTACTCATTTAATTCCTATAGATAAATTATTATTTGAGAATAATATGTATTTCCTTACAAAGGAATTAAATCTAAAAGTCAAACTCGTGTTTGTACTCTGGCTTACCGCTAAACTAAAATTAAATAGAAAACACGCCGAATGTCCTTTTTCACTTTTTTGCATATTAATATGCAGAAAGATATGGGCTATTTTATACAACAAGTTAGAAATTTTTAAAAAAATTGCAAATATTTTTAATTAATTTACAAACACTAGTTAAATTCAAACAAAATATATGACTTCTTTCTTTCTTGTGATTTTTAAAATGACAAAAATCATAAGAAACGCCTTGGCGCGAAAGCGGCCAAAAGGAAAACTCAAATATCTCTTAATCTAGATACGGACATTCGGCGTGTTTTCTTATTCACTTCTACATTTTGTTTTAGTCATTTTTAGGCTTGATAACTTGCATTTAATAATTCTGAATTGCTTTTAAAATGAAAACAGGTACAAAAAGTTCGACACGAGTTCCAATCCGGAATCACTCTTCCATTACGCTTCCGTTTGGAACAACTGAAAGGCCTTGAACAATTACTGAAAACGCACCGTGAGGATATAATTACGGCCTTAATTCGAGATTTAAGGAAACCCAGAACAGAAAGTAATAATTTTTGTCTTTTTTTTACTTTGACAAGTATATTTTTTATCATTTTCTCATTAATTTACTTCCTCATATTAGCATGCTAATCGAAAAATAACGTTCAATTCCAGAAACCCTCCATTTAAAGTTTCTCCTTTAAATTTTACTAGGCATACTATATGAGATTAATGTAGTAGAAAATGAATTGGCTTCCATGATGACAAATTTAAAAAAGTATTCAGCACCAGACATTCTGCCAATGAATTTAATATCGCCTACTGATGAAGCATCAATCCGCAAAGAACCATGTAAATAATCTTCTATTTAAAAGAAAAACGAAATGTCGAGTTTATAAAATTAGTTTGCATGTAGGAGCTAAATTCTAGACCATGGTTTTTGTTTCAGACGGAGTTGTATTGATACTCGGATCGTGGAATTTTCCATTTCTCCTGTGCCTTGGTCCACTTGTTGGAGCCATTGCTGCTGGTATATTTGAGCAAACAAATACTCCATTTATACATTACAAAGAACTTTTAGTACGTACTTATAGTATTTAGAGCACTGGGTTTGAGTTATTTAAAAAATCGTTCTTTTTTCAGGTAATTGTGTCATAATAAAACCATCAGAAATTGCCAGTGTTTCAGCTCGGACTATTGCACAATTCATTCCTCAATATTTGAACCAAAGCTGCTACCAAGTTGTTCTTGGTGGAGTGGAAGAGACACAAAGCCTTCTGCAGAACAAATTCGATTATATATTCTTCACAGGATCTCCGAATGTGGGGAAACAAATAATGATGGCTGCAAGTCATCATTTGACTCCTGTGACGTTAGAACTTGGTGGGAAAAAGTAAGAATTTCATGAGGTGGAACAAACAGTCAATAGTCACTGATGGAATCTGGAATTCTGTGTTGTTTTCTCTCTTTTATTTTGCATTAAATTTCATTGTAACGTGTGCTTGTATGAATTTCAGCCCATGCTATATTGACGACTCGGCAGATATTGAAATGGCAACTCGTCGAATAATCTGGGGTAAATTCATAAATGCTGGAATGGCATGCATCTCAGTCGACTATGTTCTTTGTTCTCCTGCGGTGAGGGAGAAATTCCTCTGTTTTGCCTTCCAGTTCATAGATGAGTGGTATGGGAACAATGCTCGAAACGGTCCAACTTTGTCACGTATTGTCAACCAAAAACATTTTCAACGTTTGTCTACTTTACTCAAACTCATCGAGACCAGTAAACGGGGAGTTATTGCGATCGGAGGACGAGTTTCCGAAGAAGAGTTGTACATTGAACCCACAGTTGTGAGTAAGTACCCGATATACAAAGTTAGTTTGCCATCTCCCATGATAAAATAAATTCTGAGCACATTGTATACATGTGTCAAGGTTTTGTTAGTACAAATACCGGCATGTGGTATGTAAATAACAGGAAGTGTTATCTTGTTTTTTTTAAAAAAAATAGTTGATGTCAAAATAACGGATGAAATAATGAATGAAGAGATATTCGGTCCAGTTCTCCCGATTATAACGGTGAAAGATATTGACGATGCCATTGCGTCTGTACAGCTCAAGTACGCGATTCTTTATTTTCATAATGGATAGTCTGTAAAGTTGTATTTGCCTATCTGTACATAAAACTTATGGAAATTCTTCAATGTATCAAAAGAACGTGACTTGGAGAACCCACAGGGATTTATTAAATTGCTCGAAATCCTTTGATTTATATGAAACCCTGTACTCGTCCAGTCCTTATGTTTCAAAATAAAAGTTTCCTATACGTTGGAATTCTGTTTGGTTTATTTGTACAGGTCTCAACTGAGCACACCTTTGGTACTTTATACATTTGCCAGAGATGAAAGTAAAAATGAAAAGTTTATGGGAGCCATTCAGAGTGGAGGCGTCTGCCGAAATGATACTCTTCTTCATGCAAGTTGTACGTTTTTTCATCACTATACCTGTGTATGTGTAATTAATGTCAATTTTTGAGCTTGTGATAAAGCATCTGTGTGGATTTGACTTTGTCCAGGGAGTTTGTTACCGTTTGGAGGATTTGGGAAGTCGGGGATGGGTTCATACCATGGAAAGAAAACATTTGATACGTTTTCCCATCACCGGAGTGTTCTTCATCGAGGAATGTCGTTTTTGAGTGAGAAAGTCTATGAAGCCAGATATCCACCATACTCGGTAGAGAAAACTCGACTTTTGAGTTTTGCTCTGAAACATTTTGATAAATTCTTTGTCTGTCGACGGAAACTGTTCAAATTCTTCCTCATCTTCCTTTCCGTCTGTTTCTGTATTGGGTCCAGGAAGTTCTTAAAAACTCTTCTCCTCCAGAAGTTGTCACTCTTGAGGATTTCTTCTTAAACTTTGAAACTAACAATAAGCAACACAATAATGAATGGGATTACGCAAGTAACGAGTTTAAATTCGTACTACAATTTTATACGAGTGTTAGTTTCCTCATTTAATAGGTGCTCATGATTGGTGGTGGACTGAAAAAATGGTATTAGTTTTTGCAATATGACTCGGCATCGATGGGTTTCTGTGATTTAATAAAAGTTTCTATGAACAAAACATGTTACAGTTTCTCAGAAAATCATCAAATAATATAGATTTATTTTTTATTTGCATATATCTATTAAATTTAGATGGTTCAATAATAAATGCTCCGTCCTTAATTCTATTGCCTTTAAAATAAACTCCGACTGGAAAATAAAAAGGTCATTGTCGTTATATAAAATCCATCCAAATCAAACTTTAGTCCCCTCAGTACTGCCCAAAAGAAACCTCTAATGTCCTCACCTTCTGAAGCATTCTTTGTATGTCGCCTTGCTATAGAGTATACCCTTTACTTGCCTTTGTCATAAACCAATTGCATGAAATCATTGGACATCAAATTACATTGTGTTAACAATACTAGCTAAAAGAAAAACATTTGGTCTTTTATCATAACCGTTGAAACACGTTTGTACGAGAAAGCAAGCGGTGAGGTCACAAATCATAAAATCCGCATGTTTATTAGGATGATATTGCATCTTCCTACTGTAATTAGTTATTATAGATTGAGCTAATGCCTTCCAATTCTTGGTCCATGAAGAAGGCGTAATCTGTAGTTATTATAGCTTCTTCATTGATTGATTTGACTTTATTAATGTGTTAAGTGACAGTTATACAATTACATAAGTAAATGCACTAAGATCTGCAAATGAGTCTTATTTTACCCGCCCGAACATGGCCATTAAGCCCTAATGACTATAAAACACTTAAATTTTGTATAAAAAAGAAAAATAATATTTAGCCAATCAAGTAATAATTAGTATCCGAATTAAAGAGCGTGGAGTGAGACTTCATTTCATCAAAAGAATTCCAAGAGGATAAGATGTACACAGTTATTCGACCATCCAATATAGTTGTTAGCTCCACTTTGTCCGGAATCCATACAGATCAGGAAGAAATTGCTGCGCGCAAGGCCGTAATATTGAAGACGCCAATTCATCATAAAAACTCATTCCCCAGCGGAAATGACCTCGAAATGTTTTCCTTCTTTCTGATTAAAATATGAAGTTTATATATGCAATAAAATATGACAGGAAGGAAAATAAAGCAAGTGCATGACTTGGTCGTTTTCTTCAAATTTATTTTTTGACTTTCTAATCATAACTTGAAAAGACAGATGTGAAAAGAGAATACACAACGGGTGGCAGGTGTGTAGTCCATATATTCCCATATAGTCGCAGACCGAGACAGATGACAGAGATCCGGAAGTTTTGATAAAAAAAAGTATGTCTCCCATACTTGGACTGCTGCAGAGTTGTCGGCAAAATAATTGAGTTATCATATTCTTTACTGAATGCTCTTCTTTTCAATCCATGAATACGAATAAGTATCTTTGAAAAGGGAGGGATTTTGCTAATAACAACAAGGGATATAGAGATGAGAAGAAAAAAAGGCGTGAAGAAAAGCTGGAAGGAGAAAAACTCGTCGTCTTTCAAACTGAAACGACAATGGCAATGGATTTTCCTTTCGTAAAAACAATTTTAAAGGAGAGAAAGTCTTGTGAGAACATTTTTTATGTATCATCCGACTTGCCTGTTATCCTGCTGTTTGTGTAATGAGTGTGTGTGTGTACGTAATTCCTTTTATCGTTTTATATTACAAAGGGATTTTCCTTTCTGGGTTTCATTGAAAATGTAATAGTTACGATAGCATTATCCATATTATACACATGGACAGACGAGTGGAAGAAAATCAGTCTGCCTGTCTGCATTAAAAGTTATTATATCCAGCACCACTTATTATTCTTATCATACATATATAATATATGAGATATATTCATTAAATACATGAGAGACTTTTTCTATACAGTCTGGTTATACCATGTAGGCTTGGGTACTTTTAATTTTATTGAGTCAGCGTTCATATATCAAAATCTCTACGAAAACAATAAGTCGCCGAGGAGAGTCCGATATTCTTTTCAAATGGACGTTATTTGTCTTTGGAAACAATTTAAGCTTGAAGAATTAGGAATTTTAGTAAATTCTACATCCATGTGAACGCATATCGTATACTAAAATCATCATTTAAAGAATCTTCCAAAAAACTGTTTGTTCGCCCCCCAAAATAACTTGGCACACTGTCAAATATTTTGAGAGACGAAAAACTTAATCAATTTCATGGAATTTTTGCAATGACATAAGAACTCACAGTGGAGATCGTAATGTGTGCTTATGTATGTTTACACTTGACATTGCAGGTAGGAAGGAAGTTGAAGACGTGACTCTCTACTTCATAACTATCTCGGCGACTGGCAAACACCTACTTTTTTTTCTAAAAAAAGAAGAAAAAAGACTCTATAGATGAACGAGAAAGATTATCAGTGTGTAGAGTCAATGCTTTGTAACACTTGTGCTTTTCTGGCATCAAGTTCTTTGGCCCGAGGTTGTTGCCAATAAAGAATTGGTGGCGTTAGAAGTCACACAAACTGACAAAGTCAAAAGGCAAAGAGTCTCTTTTCACTCTCTCAAAAAAAGGAAGTATTATAGAAATCAAGGGTGTTTACAAATTAGTTTATGCTTAGTTGTGTAATTTAATCCAATATAGATGCAATAATGACAGTATCCAAATATTTGATTGCGACCACAAATTAGATTTTGATGAACACGAACTTGATGATAAAAGTGATAAAACTCGTGTAGGTACATACATACAAAGGTTATGCAACTAATGAATTCTTCTCGGGAAACTTTTAAATGTATACTTTTACAGCAATGTTTTTGATATATATTTTAAATTTCAAAATATTTTATTTTCATTCCAAATTCTCAGTTTTCCTTATTGACAAGGGAATTCAACTATATACTGGAATATAAATTCACGATGTAAATACATATGTTTAATTACAATGGCTTTGTGTGTACTAATCACTGATTAGTGACTCCACAATCGTTTGATTTGAGTATTTTTTTTATTATTTTTTTAATCTTTGTGCTTATTCTTGAGAAATCCTATGTATATGTTTCAGTGTGTTGGTTCTGGTCACCAGCGATCATATAGGACACTACCCTTTTGGTTACAGTTTAATTCTGTAGTCGTTGTTTCATTCTGGTTCAAATTACAAAAAATGATCACCCCTTTATACAATATACATATAATATTAGATTAAAATAATGAAGAAACGAGTGCATGAGTATATATTTTATAAATATTTCCGTGTACAATTTTCAATCTACTCGTTTCTATAGTCAGAAATCGACGAACACAGACGAAGCTCTTTGAAGTCTACAAGTTTAACATACATTTTATATACCTAAAACGAAATAATGATCACTTCTCGTTTCTCCCTTGTTTTTTGTTTGAACAATGTACATATTTGGTATATGTATAGTTGAAATAGGTATTTTGAAGACAAAAAAGTAAGTACATATATATATATTCTGTGTAAAGTGTTGCAAATACTTGAACGTAAATGAAGGAGACCAATGGAAAGCAATATTTTATTGTCACTTCCACACAATACTGCAGATTTATAGTATTCCGTGTTCTGCAGCAAATCAGCGACCACACGTTAATCGAACACGTTTCCCCGTTTAGACTTTTAGCGTAAAGAAGGGCTATTTGTCACAATAATGTACTGCGAACGATACCTGACGAAAAATTGGTTGATTTCAAAACATTACAGGCACTATACCTAACTATATAACAATTTGAGAAAAAAATCCAGCAAAATACGAAATATGGAGAATGTTTTCAACAAAATATGGTTTCATCAGGCGAGCTCAGACGACTCTGAGCCTCAGAGTTCTTTTTAAAATCCACATTACAGACATTACAATTTGATTTCCATTTTTTTATTTTTGCACTACTATGTTGCCCCTTTTGTTTACAAGTACTCGCAGTTAGTCCCAGAACTCACAGATAACAAATACATTAGCAATGTGCATTCAAATATTACAAGTCTTATTAATCTCTCTGTAACTTTAAAAGTTTAGAATTTGATCTTACTCTTAACTAAATTACATTCTTATCAAAAGTAATGACAATATACTATAGCCTCTTGATTTTTAGCGGAACCACATTTTAAACGTAAAAAGTTCAAAACTTTTTTTGTTTTCCAAAAGAAGCAAAAAGCGAAGGACTGCTGAAAATTATCATAATTAAATTATTTAGCAACTTTTAAAACGAAAGCGCTTTCATGTATGAAGTTCATTCTGAGTTTTAACTGAATTATTAGCAAAAATTAAATCACTTTTTCTATTTGATTTAGCAATGAAAGGAAGGGGTGTGACGAAAGTTTTATTTGTGGGTATTTTTATATAATACTTTAGTTCTATATAGTAAAGGGGCTTTTGGTAAATCTAATTTCCAATCCAATCAAATCAATTGACTGTGCCAGACTCTGATTTCTTTTCTGTTGAAATGGGGATTTTTTCCTCAGATAAATCCGGAGAAATTCAAAAGTCGAAACAAAAAAAAAGTATCTTTCAAAGGAGGGTTAAATGGTTAATTAATGCAGATGAGTTGAGTTTTCGTTTGTACTTGGGAATTACTTTGAACTGAAAGGAAATTAAATTTGCTTCAAGCATAATGTAATGTAAATACATACATTGTGTACATTGCGTGTACATGTACACAATGACAAACATGGGGCTTGAATTAAATATTGCACTCGCGTTTCAAGTACATGCCAACTCCCTTTTTGCTTCTATGTACGATTTGACTTGCTAATCGGCACAGTACAAATTGCAAAATAAAGTTATACAAGACAAATACTTGCATAAGCTAATATGTGACAAATGGAATCTAAATACCGTATACGCTATAATAGAGTCACAGGGAGTGTATTTCAAAATATTATAGAGTCGCAGGGACTGTATAGCATTGTATGTATGTACGTTAATGTATTTGATATGGGAGCAGAATTTAGTCTCTCCAGAGGTGAGACACTATAAAAAGGTGCGACTCTATAATAGCGTATACGGTAACCGTTTTTCCTCTAATGACAAGTTCTGAATTTCCATGTAGATTTTCTATTTTCTATTTTCACATCTCCATATATATTTTTCCTCCTTTCTCTAATTTCCCTTAAATTTCGATCACAAATTGTGATTTACAATCATTTATTTACATATTTATAATATATTTGTTACAACAATTAGACCAGCTATTCAAAATTCAAAATTATCAGATTATATCAGTTGTCACAGACGTCTTTTTCTCACCAAATGAGACAGGTACAATGCAATGACATTATATATATAGACGATACGATACAAATATATTTATGTAATAATTCAATTTTTTTAAAATCTATATGTCAATTCCATAATCTTTACACCATCAATAAAAATGGACACAGTACAAAAAACATTTTCAAATGATTCTACAAGTAAAGAATTAACAACAGCAATTGTTCCATTTTGTGGGTAATAGATACGTAATTAATAATTCATTATCACTTTGCATCAATAAATGATGAGTCTGGGACTACATATGCATCATTTATTCGAGCAAGAGTAAATTGTACAACAAAATATCAGACATTGGCGTATGTATATCAATCTAAAGACCATTAAAATATTTATTGGTTCCTTAATTCCACAGTCAAAGTCCTAGAAACGGTATAGCAGATCTTTTGTTTTACCTGCGCCCACCTATTTTGTCTGTGTATTTTGGAGAGAGAGGGAGAAAGTTTTGACGAAAATGTCACTCTCTCGCGTTTCGACTAATTAATCTCCCATTTCGGGTCGGATAACAGTATTGACGGATCTTAGGGAAATCACGTGAGTTGACGAGTCTCCATAATTATTGGACACTTGAAATGGTTTTTTGAGACGACAACAAAGTAAGTCCCGGAAACTTGCTCGAAACGACGGAGCAGAGAGCCAAATGACTGGATTAATCCCACAATTTGCATACATGATTAAATTAGTGATGGGAGTGGCGAGTGTGCTATAAATACTTCCATAGTCATACGACGGCCACCAGTACTGAAACATTTTCCGGAGGTGAACAGGGAAATTACACACGGCAAAAGTGAAGACTGTGATTATGAGCATTCGAACGACTCCTTGCCGTGCTTTGAGAGCATCTCGACCCCCACGTAGATTTTGAGCTTTGAAACTTTTCTTACTCGTCCTCTTGGATGACTTTTTCAATACGGTGCCATCTCGATGATGTCGAATACTATTCCCACCCAGTCCATGCCTCACCAATGGAGAATTATTATTTTTACTACTACTCCCACTATGATTATGACTATTATTCTTAAAAGGACTCGTCGTCGAAGGATTTAAATTATGAGCATAACTTGGAGAAAGTTGATGACGGCTATTTTGATTTTGATGATTTTTTCGAAGATGTTGCAGGGACTCGGATGGGAATTCATCCAGATCTTCATAATTACCACATGGATCTGATGGCTCTGTATCAATCACATTCACGATCTTCATGTCACTCGACTCTACCACATAACATTTATTCTCGACGGTCACAGCAAAAGAGGAAGACGTGGGCATGCCATTGAAATTAAAGAAATTTCTTTGCGCTCCATTAGAAATCCTTGGACTCGGACTACTCGTCGAGTATTCAGTAGTATGAACTTCCGCCAGATAATTTGATTCATCTTTATCCTTTATATTCTTGCTAGTGGATGATAATGATGATGATGATGGTGGTGGTTGTTGTTGCTCACGAAATGTTCTCATTCGAACGGAAGGAGGACGAGAATTCCCTGGAGTTTCATCATTTATAGTTCCACTACTAGAGCGACTCAAGTTGGTGCTAGTGGTCCAGGGTAAACGATCTTTACTGCTCCGCCACAAAGTGATCCCGACTCTTGTGTACAAGATGGAAATGACGAGGAGGGGAAAAAGGAAGAGAAGGAAGAAATGAATAATATCGAATGTACGCGAGTCATACAGCGTTCGCTTGGCTGTACAGATTATCTCAATTTCCCCATCCATCCCGCGTACTTTGAGGGTCACAATGTAGTACAGACGAGGACTGCAGTACACAGCACTTGCCAACCATACACCAACGATGAGAAGCTGGAAAATTGATTTACAAAAAAAAAAAAAAAACAGAATTGTTAGGTTTCTCCAATATGAGAAAAAAAACCATACTTTTTCAATTGACAAGCACACGCACACACACTTTACACGTGTTGAAAGTTATACAGAATTTGGATTACAGATAGATTTTGTTCACCACTTCACACATTTATTCTTGGTGACAGTTTTGATGGGAAATGGGAAGGAAAGGAACAACTTTATTCAAAATGAATGAAAGCCTTTTTCACTACAGGGAAAATGCTCCATATATAATATATCAACCATACACTAAACCATTCACACCACAGAGAACATTTATATAGTTTTGTGTGGTCGTGTGTGTGGATTTTCATTCATATTCATTCATTTCCACTAGAAATGAACCAAGTCGAGCAGGACTTGATAAATCTTACATGCGGAATAATATTCCGCGTGCATTTCAACCCTCTCCTCATAATTCTTAATTTTTTTTTATCTCCAGTCTCAACTGTACACTTTTATGACCAATTCTTACAATGTACAAATCCATTCTTTCAAACTTGTACTACAAACTAAAATTGTACAAAGAGAAGATAAAACTCATGCAAGCATTTTGAACATGTGACTCACACTCAACCAGAGTATGTAGTTGGCAAGCAACCACAAAGAAAACGAAGTAAATAAATAATGAATTATGAATACACAGAGAAACTGCTGCGGTTTTGAGGGCTTTGAGTGCAAACAAAAGTTGAAAGTCACAAGAGGAATTTAATCAGTAGTGTTCATTCTGAATGGATTATTTTGTATCCTTTACATATACATAATATAATCCCAATGGAAAAAGTGTTAATAATAATAATAAAATATCCTTGTATAGCATTAGTTATAATGACTTTTGTACTGCGACAAAAGCTTTAGATTTGCGTGTGGGAATGAATGTCAATGGCGTGAATACTTGAAGCAAGGCTTTGACAATCTGCTGGATTAAAAAAAGATGAAAAGAAGAATTCTCGTTGTATACTTTTTTTCCATGTATAAAAATCCCAGTTCTCATGCTCAATTGCAATGTGTTTCTCCGCTCTCTTGGATAATGATTCTCCTCACTCAACACTCAACAAATTCTCTCTTTTTTTTTTGTGCCCACCAGACAAAAAACATATCTACATATATTTCAATCAGATAGCAATCTCTCCGTTTTTCTTTGTGAGAAAAAATTCTCAAGTAGAAACTCGATTGTGACTATGTTCAAAAGAGTTATATACACTATTCTGACGTTAGAATGAGAATATATGAGGCGAACATTAAAATTCTCACGTATATTTCTTGTATGTATGTACATCTCAGTAGAATATGTCTATATAATAATATGTACATAGCCATTTAAATATTCACAATAGGAAACTCAAAAAACGGAATTTGGAACACAAACCTTTGGTACTTGATGGAACTAATTTACTCTCATATATGCGTGGAACATTGAAAGTGAAACGATATTTTTAATTAGAATTTTGCAAACATTCGCATAAACTTCATTAAATGAGACTTGAATATGGTTTAAAGAGACATGAGAAACGGAAATGGGGAGGAAGCAATGTAGACTGTCGCTAGAGATTCTCATGCTCTCTCGACTATATTAATATCAAAATGAGTAGCTTGAAGAGTGAAAAGTTGGAGAGTGAAAAGAAACGAGGATGAAACGAAAGAAAGTTTAAAGGAGCTATTTTTTTCTTCCTCGAGCTGGAGAATTTAATAAGAAAAAAATAGTTTTTTTTTTTCCTTTTCAACATTTTTTGCTTTGTGTACAGTGAAAGAAAGATAGTGTGCACTTTTTTAAAAGTACACGCCGCCAGCCTTCACTTGCATGATAATTCGTGGAATACGTTTCTGGGGATAATCATAATGATAACTTTATAGTTTGTCTGAGAGTGATGGAGAAAGTCCCTCTCCGGCTTTCTCCAAACATTTTAAACAGACAAAACTGTACTTGAGAGGAGCTTTGTATAGCTTCTGTAGAATTAAAGTAACAAAAATAACATTTTCCTTTTCTATTGTTGTCTCGAGCTAAAGCTTACGCACTCACTCAACTGGGAATGATAAAAGAAAACGGAAAATGGGCTAGCCGAAGGGTGGAGGACGAGCAAATTAAGGGTAATGGCAACTTGTCCGTGAAACTTCCTCTGTACTCTTTATACACTTACAAACACACACACGAAATTCGTGTGCGTGGGCTTCGAGTTTTTTTTTGACATTTCTGAAGTACAAGCAATCACATTATGTAAAGTGGAGGAATAGTAATAGTAATAGTAATAGCAATTTTTGTGTGAAGAGCTTATTTGGCATATATTTGTCAGGAAGAAAGACGAGATGAATCCTTTTCTACACCTTCTTGATTGAATGAACGATTGTAAAGGATTTTTCTGAATTCAAAATGAGTCTCTTTAACTCTCTCTCTCTCTTTTACTATTGTGAATAGAAAATACTCTCAGACCTTGGGAAAATGCAACATTGTAAACATGAAATCCCACATGACATTTCCTAATCCGGATTTTCCTTCAGTCTCATAAACACTCTGAGAATTGAAAATACAAACGGAGTCGGTTGAGAAGTATTCTGATAGTAAAAAAAATACCGTAAAATACAAATTAAAAAAGGACAAAAATAAAATGATGGAAATCCACAAATAAATATAGGATTCGTGCCTTCCCTCTCTCAATGTGAAAGATGTGGAGCATGAAAAATTCAAATGGATCTTTGTATATTTGCATTGACTGTGATCGTTTCGGTTTTCAGTTGATGATGAGGAAGTCCACATGACTCATTGCATAAAATAGAATTCAAGTGCAGGGTTTTCATGGCATAATGTTAGTGTAGGTTGTGGATGGCAGAGTATATATATACATAGGAATGCCGTTCAAGATGGGGAGTATGTATGCATTTTCAGCCATAGACGGAGTAGGGATTAGAATTAATAACCGTCCAAGATTTACGCAGCAGCTAGCTATGAGATTACCAGGATTAGGTTCATCTAGACACACGTGTAGCAAACACTCTAGAAATTTTCAAAAACACGAGAATTCTCAAATCTCAAATCCATGCCAAATAGCAGAAGCAGCAAAAAAAACTTTTCAAGTCGATCGCCAAAATCTAGGAAAGAGACATCCAGAGAGAGAGAGAGAGAGCGAGAAAGAGAGGGAAAGACAGAGGGACAGGAATGACATCCGTTAATGGCAAGGAGGATGGCAATAGGAATTGGTAATGTGTGTAGAGAGACGATAAAATTGGGTGACATGCTGATTGCTGATACTGACGAGAAGGATTTTAGGATTTCTACTTAGTACGTGAGATTAAATGGGATGTGATAGAGATGTTAAGAGGAGAGGAGAGTGAGATAGAGGGTGGGAAAAGGTGATACATGACAAGAGAGAGGCGGTAAGGTGGGCAAGACAAGTGAGGGCTATCAAAGAGATTTACTGAGGACACAATACAGATAAAATACATTGCATTCATTTATATTTTACCCGTAATCTCTTGATGGTCAGGATCCGTTTACAACGAAATGGATGAAGAATGGCCAAGTACCGCTCCACACAGATTATGACCAGAATGAGGATTGACGCCGTGTGACACAAGGAGTTGATGAAGTGATAATTTTTACATAGAAATTCACCCAGAACCCAACTGAAATCAAAACAAAATACATGGATTACACATTACACTTTAACGAATTCCCAAAATGGCAGCATGTATTTTTTTCTGTACGCCTGCCTTTGTCCGGATCGCGATGTACATATCTGTTCTGTATGTACATGGAACAAATCTCCAACTGTGAAGATTTACGCGTGTAAAAAAAGTCCATTTATTTTCAGCCTGAAGGAGTTGAACATTTTTTTGAACATTTGAGACCGTTTCCTTCATAGTTGATGTTGGAAATTTGAATTGAATTTTTCCATACTTTTATTTTATCCATCTGCTTTCGTAATCCATTCGTTTCTCTAGAGAGAAAGAGAGTGAGACAGGAGAGAGTTTGAAATGTGAGTGAAAGTGCGAGTTCGTGTAGATTTAATGCTAGTCCATTTTTTAAGTTGGGAATACTGTTGCCACCCTGAATTTTAATGCTGGCTCATACTTTTGCTTCAGACAAATGTGTGTACTTTTGAGTGTATTTTCAAAGTTGATTTTATGCAAATTAATCACGTTAATTCCTTCAGCTCGTTACTCAAATCTAATGCGTCAAGGTGAACCATCACCGTCATCATCTCGGCGGCCTCTCCTAAAGAGTCCATATTGTGAGTCTTGATGCGTACCTTCAACTTGACACCCGCATTATCTGATTGTCTAACTTATTCACATTCCCTTCTCTTTCTCTCCTTCTCATTCTATAGAGAACTGGTAGAATCCTCCATCTCGTTTGTATGTACGGACATGCCATTTTCTAATTCCAACCTTCATTGTTTCAATGTTAGTTGGAGTAGTATTATCATTTTTAATCCCATCCGTACACCCACTATGGCCAAAATAAACTTTTCTCTCCATTACTCTGGCTTGTCTTAAACGTGTCAGTTGAGCCTCAAAGATCCAGAACTATATACTTTCTCGTTTCTCAGAATCTCCAGTCCAAATCATCGCTCCTCGACTTTCCCCCAAACTTTCACATTTGTTTTCACCGAGTTCTCTCTCAAGTCCAATAATACAACCAAACTATGTTGTCTTTTGGATTAGATATTTTGTTCTGATTTACTAACCTACCACGACTTCTCTCATTCCGATTTAAAAATTAAATTAAAATTCAAACATTTCATGTAAAACGTAATTGGAGATGAAACTTGAAGAAAGTACCACGGAGACTGTGTACAATTTTCCATGGCATAAAAACCGTTTGTTGTTCTTTTCCGAGGAAATTCGTAATCTGAAATTTTCGCTCTCAAAAGAACTTTTGTAATTGTTTTTAAAACTTCCCATGGGAAAGTTTTACTTTTGCATAATGTCAAAAGTGTGGGCACTACGCAATTTTTTGAAGTACAATTTCCAAAATCAATGCAGCAGCAGTGCAGTGTAGCAATGTGGAAACTGCAGGTATTTTTTCAGCATGGAAATTTGAGGCAGAGTTTATTGTCACTTTAAATTAAACCCGTAGAGTAAGTCTCGACATCTTTGTACATACATTAGTTTTGCTCGAAAGACTGGGGAGTGAAAGGAAAGGGAAAAGTGAAAAGCAACAGCAGCAGTAGCAACACCAAGAAATGGAGATAAGGACAGGGAGACGTAAAAAGGAGTTTTTGTGTGACATGTGACAGTGACAATGACGATGATAGCTTTAGCTCAAATTACAGGGGAAAGTGAAAATACAATCCAATCTCTACAGACTTTAAAACCTGAAGACTTGGAGAAATGTCAAAAGCCGAGACTTTACACAGCTGGAGGATTTCATAAATTAAAATGGTATGCATGTTCAAGTTTCCTTATATGTACAAATACAATGTCCGCGCATCCACAAAATCTACAAAAATTTAGCATAATGGGGTATTTTTTTTGATGTTGAATGATGTTGAAGGACTTCAAGTTTTAAAATGCAGACGGTCTTTGTTTGACAGGGAAGCTACACCAAAAATTCCTTTTGACAGTCTCATTTGAGACTCGACAAATGCTGTCTACACAATTGATATTATGGATAAAATATTAAAAGACAAAAAGTAGCGGATATTCGTACAGCTTCATCACTTTCCCAATTTTTGTTTATTCTCTGCTGTTTTTTTTTTAAAAAAGAGCGAGAACTGGAAACGTGGAGAAGTTGAGTGTTTGCATATGATGGAAGTGTTAATGGGCAAACGGTAATCTCACCACTCCTGACTATCTTCATTTGACATTGATAAATGACTATACAATTTTTTTTACCATGAAATGAGTCTTCTGTCACTCAGGTCCAATGTCGATGCGTCGAGGGCGTTCGGGTATATATACATACATATCATATATCTAATAAATTCCCATGTGAGAATAGACAACGTTATCATTTGCGTAAAGTCACTTTCCCTCCAACGAAAAAACACTCCAATTTTTTTCAACTCGGCCCAGTTTGAGTCTCAAGAATCAAGAGTCTTGAGAATCATACAAAAAAAGCACCGTTCTCTGTACTTACTCAGTAAAATTCCACATGCCATTGGTTTTATTCAATTTCCAATTGAATCCGCCTTCAAATGGCTTTAACAGAACAGAAAAATATACTGAAAACTTTAACTTAAGGATTTCATATTTGATAACTGATCCTTTTTGGCCATACATATACAGAAAATACATCGAGACATTACCGTTTTTGGATGTAAGTTATTATTGTGAGTGGAGAGAAAGGGAGAGAAAGGGAGAGAAAGAGAGAGAAAGAGAGAAAGAGAGAAAGTGCGAGAAGACAGAATTGTGAGAAAGGCCATGCCACAACATACAGTTCATTGGGCTTGCCCCCAATCGTTATGATAGATAGGCTGAAAATAATGAATGTACCCAGGGACTTGGCCACACTAGACGAAATTCTTTTCCTTTTTTTACTCTCTCTCTCTCTCTTTCCCTTTCTTTTTTTTGCTGTTCACATCTGAAAATGTTGACTTATTGCCTCGGATTCGGATGGAGTATCAAGTATTTAATGATAACCTCATACTTTCTATCGGTACATACTTGAAAGTCAACCAGCACCGACTTGACTCCACTACGGTCGAGTATATGAAGATAAATTGTTGATGTAATGGTTATTTCATTTTGATACTTGCAGTTTTTCTCTCCTCCACACACTCACACACACACACACAAATACACATACACTCAAAAATAGTGGTTTATGGAGACTGAAATAAAAAAAGGATGAAATAAACTCGAGCAATTCAGGAAGAGTTTCCGTTTTGTTTGCCCATATTGCGAGGAGAACAAAGTGAAAATACTTGTGAGTGGAGACGGGTGAAAGCAATAGAGAATAAACAATAACAAAGCTTATCAAGGTTCTGGAGTATGAAGAGAGAGAGAGCTATATATACTTATTCTACATGTATCTGGTAGAATATTCCCCATAATTTTTCTCTAGTATTTTATTCAACTGTCTTCACATTTCACATCATCATGAACGGTGTTCATAAACCAAAAGGAAAAAAACACTGTTATGCATGTACTCTGTATAATGTATGTATAATGTAGAATATATCAATGGAGAAAGAGAGAGAAAACTTGGAAAATATCATAACATAGGTTATAGAGGAGCAGAGAGAGGGAAAAACTTTGGATATTTACGATTTTGGACCATTTTGCATTTCAAAATTACCCATATTCCTCGGCACTCATCGTATCAAACTCATCTGTAAAATGTGTAATATTACTTTGTCAGCAAAGTTTTACGCTTAGCTCAGTGTTTTTTCCTCTGCCCCTCAAGACTCATAAATTGTTATAAATGGCACAAACATAATAAATAAGCTACACACACACGCTGATATCCGTATATTTCCCAACCACTTTGTGAATTATTTATCCAAAAATCTTCTCCTCCTCTTCACCATCATCATCATCCGGAAATCGTCCGAGAGATTTCCATAATTGGAGATAACTTTATGAATTCAAGTTGTGTATTCTCAGAAGTAAAAAGGTACAAAAAATTGATTAATACAAAGTCGTGGAAAACTTTTCTCTTTAGAAATCTGAGAATTTAATTACATCTCCATAGAAAATGCATTGAAGAGTTTTATAAAGGAGATGAAACTTAAAGAAAGTTGTATGAGAGCGTCAAATTTCCAAGAGTAAATAAGGATTTTTGGCCCGTGAATATGTTTTGATTTACACTCGTCAATTAAAAATAACTTTGACACAAAGCTACCATCTGCTTTGGCACACCGGCTGGAAAAATCTTGTCCAACGTGCTGTTCTTTTATTTAAAAGAGATGCCTTTTTACTTCATATGTACATCTCAAATTTTCATCAAATGAAAAGGAGAGAACTCAATTTATTTTCCAGAATTTGTTTTTCTTTCAAATGTACACACAATCTTTGATTTGTAGCTCACGCTCCCCTGCATTTCCCCCCCCGTTTTCCATATGAGGAAAAGTAAAAAGTAATTAGTCAAAACGGATAGCATCTACAAAAAATATATATTACTTTTTGTTTCATAAACTTTTGATGCCAAGGTGCCAACTTTATTCTTCATCTCACTTCCTTTTCAATTACAATCTGACGTTTTGTATGCATAAAGAGTAGAAGATCCATCAAAATAACTTTGATTGTGAGTACATTCACACTCTTGTATTCAAATTAAATATCAAATCCCCCCGGAAATCTGGATAATCCATCTTAATGTTGGAGAAAGTCTGGATATTTCATGTATATCTGTAGAAAAGAAGAAGAAGATTTCAATGAAAACATGTTTTTTCTTCGTCCAAAAAAAGTTACTGATCGAATGTCTAAATTTTGAACGGGACAGTGATTTATCACTGCCGATTGATTTTTCATCCGACAGGACTCGGAAGAGGTTTCAGACTCGAATTATAGATGCAAATACATACATTGTCGATGTATTGGAAAAGGAAAGAGATGTACAGATTTGGTGGAAGAAAAATAGATGCAAAAAATAGGAGACAACGAGGCTGAAGATTTAGATAGAGTTGTCATTTCCAGCGTTTCCTCTTACTGTCTTTTGTATTCAAGGTGAAGGGGATATATCGTATATGGAAAGAATGTATATATTTTTTGGGTGTACATATTATATGGCCAATTCTGACAGTGTATGACACGTCACGTCCACGTGGACAAAAAAACTGAGACTCCACTAGGAAAAACACGGATATGTAGATAATAAAGAGTAACGGCCAGGGTCGTAAAAAAAATCCAGTGAGTATACGATCCATCGTTTTTCGCTCGTATCTGTAACTTCTCCAGAGTTGATTTCAAGGAATGACGAATAGGAGGCTTCAAAATAATACAAATAATCTGAACGTATTCGAGACAGATTGGGAATTGGAAGGAAAAGTATTAAAGTTAGAGCACGTTAAATAACTTGCTCTCATGTTTCAGTAATCTGACGATGAGAAAACTGAGCACTCTCATACGATACGATACGATACGAAACGATACCTTTGCATGCATGTATAAATTCATTTACATTTACGGAGCTGGAAAATGTCAGCAAAGAGTAATGTTTTATCTGTAAGATTTTTTCTATAATATCTCATTGTCATTGTGCAGAATCCTCGTGAAGAGCTCCTTTTCCTCAAGCTCATTCCATTACGAGTGTACAATATATAAGTATGCAATGCATACGCTCATGATTCCACTCTAAATTTGTTACCTACTCTGTGCTAAAAACACAGGGAAACAGGGGAAATAAGAGCCATTTGGGACGAGATACTCAAACTATGGTGGCTTTTATCAGTCTCAAGTTCGGATTCCGGATTTAGAAATTGAAATGTAAAAATGGGGGATGTGTGTGCGAGAGGGAAAGGGAGTAAGAGACAGAGAGAGAGAAGGAATTTCCAAGTGTTATTCGTTCTATTTGCCTCGTAATCGCCTTGTTGTTTTTCGTCTGTCGTATTTTGTATTTCCTCTCTCACTGTTTGTTCTCTGTGGGATGTTGGGAAAAGTTAAAAGGACCCAGTGGGGATTTCAATAAATCACAAATTACATATCTTCTCTCACTAAACAATGTAATCACAATCTTCCCCCACAGTTTACATGTCCTTTCTACATATTTCCTTCGTCTCAAGTGTACGGTTTAGTTTTTGGATCAGAAATTTCTCAAAGCCTCTCACGATTCTTGCACAATCCCTCCAAAAGCCCTTTTAATTTGTACTCCTGCAGAGTCCCCAAAGAAAATTCGAGTACTTCGGTCGTACTTCAATTTTATCTCTACAATTTGTAACCCATTCTATATACATTCACAATCTGGCCATATTTATTTATTGAATATACTTACATATATTTGTACATTATTTTCCAGCGCACTTCAGTCCTTTGAAAATATTGTACTTTCCATCTTCTACAGATACCTCTACACGATGACATTTCACAAGATGTAAAATACTCCCAACATCTTTTCCCCGGTTTAAATACCGAGAATAAATAATGAATAAGGTATTTTTCCGGGCTTTGAACAGAACCTTTATTCAATTTCCCATCAAATAACTTTGTAAGTAGGTACAGGCGTATGTATGTACGAATGTACACGATCAATTCAGAATTCAAATGTACAAGGATGCGCGACCTCCACTTCAATAGAATTTTAGCGTAGGTACAATCTTTACAATTTATTTATTAAAATATTTTTTCCTTATATCTATACAAATTATACTCGAAATTCGGACCCCCACGAGCAGAGCATAGGAAAAAGAATTCCTTTGTACTTTCAGTTTCTCTATTGTGTTGCGTCATAATGGATAATGGAATGACGAGAAATTACACATTTTTTTCTCTATAAATAGGAATGAATACGTAAAATTTTCTTGCCTTTGTTACGACAGCTATTCAATTTCATTTTATTAAACTGAACAAACTCAAAAGAAATTGCAAAAGAATTTGAACCTATTTTAAAGAATTCACACTCCATAGACAAAAAATAAAAAATAAATAAAATTGTTTGAATGATCTACACAAAAGTAATTGTGATTTAATTGGAATGGAAAAGTTTGTGTGTAGGTAAAGACGTGGAGTGTATAAAAATCCTGTCGTTTTTTCATTGGCAAGTGTAATCGACGTGAAGGGAAGGGAAAATTTGTTCAGTGGGGAAAACATGGAGAAAACGTTCTCTCTACAAGGCTCGTGAATGTAATCTGGGACTTGGTGTGTGTTAGAATACAGAATACAAAATAAAAAATAAAAAATAAAAACGTCATGAACCAACTAAAAAGGGCTCAAAAATGT
Source organism: Gisinianus flammeolus (assembly GCA_034699125.1). NCBI lineage: Eukaryota > Metazoa > Arthropoda > Collembola > Symphypleona > Katiannidae > Gisinianus > Gisinianus flammeolus. The sequence continues at coordinate 21,463 of JAIUND010000525.1, forward strand.
ATGGAGGAAATGTCCACAAGAAATATATCTGTAGTGCAAGCACAAATGCAGCATTCGAAAAAATTGTACTTAAAAACGACGTTTCCTCTCCTTTGAATTCACCAGGGATTATACAACGTTAAAGGCAGTAGCCTCCAGTACCCTTCCAATAAATAATGAATATGATGAAATGAAATGAATACCACCGACGCTTTGAACATATGACATAATGCATATTATGTATGAACCTACACAACGTCATATGTCAGATATCTGTTCGAGCGAAGGGAAGTAAGCACATGGAGCTAACGATCTTGGACTTTTGCTTGCTAAAGATCCTTTGCGGAATCCGGAAAGCCTTTCAACGTGAAAGTTTCACGCTTTGAGCCGTTACCTTGTACCAAATCAAAGGAACGAAAGGAAGAAAACAAAAAATATCTAGGACTTTCTCTTTTCTCCCTGAACCATTTTTGGACGACTTTCCTTCCAACTTTTCGGCTTCCTTTATCTGTACAATATAATGCCTTGAGACTACACATATGTATTTGTATGGGTTTATATCGTGTGTAGGTATATGCTTGGGATATTAATCTTTCTTCTTCCTCTGAACTCCTTTTCCTTCCCTGACGATCATCACAAAAGGATGGGGAAAAAGCTCAAAACGAGTGTTCGTTGAAGAAAGAAATAAAACCCGATCCCATTGGCTATTATTAGGAAGTATAAATACATGAATATATGGGAAGTCTTCCGTCCCATTAGGATTCTTCATGGAAAAGCAACTGAAAAACTCGAATGGGTTCCCTTCTTAAATTTTGACTTTGACTTGATTTCCAAATGATTTATTACTCTCAAACTTTCTCTCTCGATACTCATTTACCTGAAAATTGGAAAACTAGAACTCTAGAATTAGAAAATAGAAATGGACCTCCCCCAAAACTTGTATGACCTTTTAAGTTTTCCCCGAGTCCGATTTTGTTATCATCATCACGTATGTACTCACACAATAACACATATAGGAATACTCCGAAAAAGAATCCAGTATAAGAGAATATTAATAATAATAAAAAAAAAATCGAAAAGTTGGCAGCCAAAAGTCAGCTTTATCACTGCCATTTCCTTCTATTTCCTCTCCTCTCCGTATCTTCTTCTTCACTGCTCTCCTCGTCAGCTTGTTCCCCACTGACACACTGACTAGACATGTACATATGATGGCAAGTTTACTCAAACTTTTTTCCGCTGGAAATATGTTTGGAATTGAGATGGTTCCAGGTTTCAGGACACAAACAAAAAATATGAGCAGACAGAGTTATTAAATTGTAGCCAGCACTCATCACAATCAAGTGGGATTAAAGGGAATTTTTTTTGTACAGACTTCCTTCACTTTCTCTATACGGGAATATCGTGGAGATTTAATGAGCGAAGAATTGGCCATGAACCTATTTGCTATTTTTTAAGATTTAGAATTTAAATTTTATGGCGTCTTTAGTTAGTTGGATTTGATTAGTTAGTGAGTACTTTTGTACAAGAATAATTTGCATCATATACATACGTTCTTTTTGTGGTGCCAATCTCAAATTACGCACTGAACCTTTGAGAGCTTTATTATATCCCATTACTTATACTTGAAGTTCATCTTGATTATTATGAAGAATATTGAAAGCACGTGTCCTGCACAATATGCAGCAGTCACCATTACATGAATGTATCGTACATAGTGTCCAAGCTCTTCACCAAAGGGGAAACAAATACAAAGCATATTTTGTACTTGGAGAAATTTCATTAAAATTGCTTAAAGCGTAGCAAAAAATGTGTATGTGCAGAGAAAGCTTATGATGAAGAAGTATAGGATGTAAAAAAAAAATGAGACCTGGGAGGAAGTTGGCATTTACCCACAACCATATGATGATGACTGGAAACGACTGGTGGGTCTGGAGTCTGGACAAAGTCTGATCTTTTTTTAATATTCTATAAAGCAATTGAGATTGTGATTGAAGGAGACGCGATCCAGGAGACGCTAATCGGAAGATAAAAGGAGAAGAGCCTCTTTCATATGTCTACTCCTACTATACTCCACATTGTGAATCCAGAAAGGAAATTCTTCGTTTTCCTTATGAACTATAGAGAAGGATTTTGGAAAGTTTTTATTTGCTCATAAGAAAATTAAGAGTCATCTCACATCACGTAAAACTACAGACTAAGGCCCATTTCCCTCTAAACACAAGCAAATGTGTGTACTCTTCCCTTCCATCTGTAAATGTCCTCCCAATTTATCGTTAGTCTGCGACCGTAATTAAATATCACTTTTCTCTCCTCCAACTTTTTAATCTGGTTGTGTACTGCTGCTTGCGCTTTGTTCACGTGTACTGTGGCTTGAATTTACAATCATATGAACTCCTTTTCTCGAACAAATAAATGACTGGATCCTATTCCCATTTTACATTCCAAGGAAAAAATCCAAACATATATTCGTAAGGAATCTTGGAGTCAAAACATCCGTATCTTTTACTTTGTTGCTTTATACTTGGATGCTTTGGAAATTGTCTTGGAGTATATATGTATATATAGGTACATTCAAAATTCATGTTCATTCCATAAAATTGGTTTCGCTTCCAAATAGTCAAGGGACTTGAACTTTCCATTGCATTGCATTGCATTGCATTGCTTTGCTTTGCTTTGCTTTGCTTTGCTTTGCTTTGACGAGAAAAGGCAGAGTATACGAATGAGAGATTGGCTGTCGCTGTGATATGGATTACATTAGAAATCTAAATAATGTAGACGAGAAAGCGGGGGTGAGTGTGAGAATTCAAGTAAGTATACGTATTGTTTGCAGGATGAAAAGTAGAATGGGAATAACTTTTATTTATTTCAAACATGACGTCGTCAGTGTCCTGTGTGAACGAACTGAACTGAAGGAAGCACCAATGTAGTAAAGAACCAAAAAAGTAAAGTTCTTTCCTACTTCCCTCCTTCGCCGACTTGAATTCCAAAACACTAAATTTTCTCATAAAATGTTTTGCATTCGGATGCTGTGAGGAAATTACCTTCGTACATGTTACGTTTCGTTTACGTGCAGGTTCAAAGGCTATAAGAAATCAAATCGGGTAGGTATTGTAACTCAAATAATAAGTTGGCCATGAAGGAAAAGGAAAAGGAAAGGGAAGAAAAAAAATCGATGAATGAAACCAATTTCAGGTCCAGCGTGTAGTAAAAGAAGTAAGTATAGAAATACATAGCGTGAAGCCTAAGTATATATACACGAGGCAAACATATAGGAAAAAAATCCACCCGTCTTCAGATCTCTCTCCTTATCTACTTATCTACACACGCATGAAAAACTCAAACCCAAACTTGAATACCAACTAGGAAAAAAAGGAAACTCCTTGTGAATCTCTGGCAACTAACAGATATCCAGCATCAAAAAAATTTGACTAGTCAGAAAGTTGTGAGGATTTCATATAGCAATTTTTATTTTATTATTACTTTCCCATGTTTTCCCCTCGTCTCTTTAGGTGAAAGTAAACTGGGACTCACTTCCTATCCTAAATTCATGCAAATGTCCACATTCCTCCACATTATCAGCCTCCAACCTCTTTTCTCTTCCCTCTGAACAAAGGTTTGGAGACTGGATACGAAGTGTAGCATGAAAGTGTGTGTGTGTGTAGATTTTTATCTTATTTGCCTTCAAAAAGTCATATAAAGACCATATGAGAAAGGAAATGTGGAGACAGTACAAAATGGTTGGGAAAGGGAAATGATGCTATGGAACAGTTTTTGTGTCTGGTTTTGTTTCAGGTTCTATATAAATTGGAACTGCAAGTGAAACGGAGACGTGACTTATAATTTATAAGGAACTGCACTGCAAGGCATGAAATATCAACGTTTGTTTTACTTCTGACTCACAACTTACGTATTTGCTTGCTTCCATATGTAGGTACCGTAAAGCTTTAATTAGAAACCTAAGTAGGTTTATGTCTGCAAATTCAGAATTAGTCTAAATTCCAAGGATGACTTGAATACATTACGCTACATGGCGTACACTAGATAAAACAAGCCAAAAACCTAGGTTTATAATCGAGGTAGGTTTGTAATCGAGAGTAGGTTTTTAATCAAAGCTTTACGGTATGTACATTTGATGCAAGATCAACAGAAAAAAATGGATGAGTGGAAAGTCTCTGTTATTTCTCACTGTGACGGGGGATAAAGAGAGAGAGAGAGAGAGAAAGGGAAAAGAATGGAGAAACTTAATACTAGACGCCCTGGACTTTTTTTTGTTTGTTATATGATGGCAAATGGTGGATGTCAAGAATAAATATAAAATTATAGTAAGATTTAGAGAGAAAGGAAAGAGGACATATTATTACGGGGGAAAAGGGAATGGAGATGGTTTGTATATACGAGTACGAGTGAAGAAATCAAATAAAAAATAATGGAGCGTCAAAAACTTGAGATTACCTGTTTATCAGATACGTAGAGAGATTTTGGTAGACACAGAAGATCCCTGGAACAATTAAATTACACGAGTCATGACAAAGGACATAAAGACTGTCATATATTATAATTGTTATGATTACACATTAAAACATGTAGTTGACCTCCTTTTCCCTTTTACTCCCAACTTCCAGATCTACGCAAAATCCAAATCCAAGCTGCTTCGTCAAGATACATTTAAATACTTTGACATGTACACACAGTCCAGCAAATTGAAATTCAACTTGACATACATCCAAAGTATTCAAGGTTTCCTTTTGTCATTAAATCTTGTGAAAGGAAGAGAGCTCACATGGAGAATAAAGAGCCATACGGCGCTTGAGTAGCTTGACAAACTGTAGGAAAGTTTTCCATGCGTAGACTTGGAAGCCAGATGTATGTAAAAGGAGAGGAACATAAAATAATATTATTATTTGAAATGGACTTACCCACGCAAAAATCCGCAAACGCTAAATTGGCGAGCATAAACTTGGTAATACTTCGCATTCTCCAGTGTAAACTTACGGTGAGGATCACAAAAAGATTTCCTGCGATGTATACACATAAAAAAGAATTCAATGTACATTTCATGAGCAATAAAATTCTTCTTAATGAATGATACAATTCTAAGAATCTAACATATGCGTCCAAAAATTAATGTAACTTTATTTTCCCCCCCCCCCCATTTCGAATCGTAATTAAATGAAATCATTTCTCATATTTCCTTTAAGGAGTGTGTAAGACATGATTTTAATTTGTGAAGCGGAAAGTTTTCAAGGGAGTAGAATTATCTGTGGGTTTCCTCGTGACAAACACAAATAAAATGGAAGACATTTTGGGCTGGATCCAAATTAACCAGAAACATTCCCAAAAATTCCCCGTACAAATAGCTCAAAGCTATTGGTAGTGACCAATGTATGAGTATTTTATATGGGCGCCGGAATAGAACAAGATAAAAGACTCAAAAGAGCAAGGTTAGGTCCACAGGAGACAAAGACGGAGAGAGAGAGAGGGATAACTTTCTCTGTTTCTCGTTTGTGGGAGAGAGCGAAAGAGAGACGTTTGGAACGATCTATCAAAATCAGCAGAGTCTTAAGTCTCTCAGGATCAGCTAAGATGAAGAAACTAAAGCCGAGGCCTTCCTGACTGACTTTATCGTGCTTGTCCTCGAGCCAGGAAACTCCAACTTCAACTATTCATATAAAAATTTATGGCCCATTTATCTACCTCGTTCATTTCCCTTCATCCGTCGCCACTTGTACTTTCACTCTCTCTCTCTCTCTTACTGTCTCTCTCTCCCTCTCTCGCATTCTTATTCTACACCCCTTTCTCTCTTCTGTCCAGCTTCCAGCTACCAAAAAGTTTTCCGTTATACAAACACTTAACACACAAAGTCTACCTTGAGAGTCCAATTTTCTCAACTTGTATATGAGTGACTGTATGCTCAGTCCATTCCGGGGAAATGAGCATGTAAAATATTATAACTAATATCCAAATCATAATATCCGAGTAGTTAGTGCTCCATCCCACACACCCCTTGACGACTTTTTCCCCAACTATAAATTACTATAGTAATCACATTTAAATCCCTGAAAACTCTTTCTCGGATATCACACTTTTCTTAGCAGTCTCAATTTTCAAATCTCGTTTGGTTCAGAATCCTCTCATTCCTTTTTTTTTATCCATGGTCCATTTATCCGGTGTAGACTTGTTGGTTTGGGGGCTTGGATTCATACATATAGATTTATATCATAAATGGTCCATCTAATTCCCAAGTGAGAATTTTCCCCTTTGGATTTTTTGGATTCTGAATTTCTTCTAATGGGCAAGGTCAAAGTACATATAATGAGAACCCTCGAGGTCTCCTTTGAAATGAGTCATTACATTTACAGTTCCAAGTGGAAATTTGGAATTTGATTTTCGTTGTAGTGGAGGAAAGGAGGACTTTTAAAGTCCCTGTACGTCTCTCGCCGTATGTTTTTTATCAAAAGTCCAATGGGGAAGTTGAAGGTTCTATTTTTACAATGAGTAAGAAATTATACTCGTATTATATGGTCACGTGCTTGTGTGTGTCTGTACGATATGTATTTCTGTAGACTGTAGACAGTGGTTAAAAGAAATCTTTGAATTGTCATTACGTTACACGAGCTCCGTTCAAAGTTTGTCCTATTTTTTTTTTTTTTTGTCGGAGGAAGAACGTCAATGAAGAAGTAAATGGATGGGTAATGAACCATTAGAATGTGGACAATAGTACTTTCAACTCTAGTCAGGTTCCCGCCCAGTCATTTACTCTCATCACAGTTCTCATTTCATGGAAGATGATGACCACGTCTTTTCTTTTGTCGTCACTAAAAAAAAACTCCCCCAACTTTCCACTCAGAAGTAATATCACGAAGAGCTGGAATTGAAAGGATCCTCTCTCTACTCATTTCTCTGGAATTAATTTCTAAATTTCGCAAACAAATTCATAGTTTTTTTTTAAAATATTCTCCATGTATGTAAAACAAAATTACCTACGCTTTGAATTAATCCATTGGAGAGTTCGTTTCCCTACAATGACGACGAATATTCTTGGCGAAGAAAAAAACTGCCTACTTTGAATTTCAATGTCCATATCTCAAATCGTTTGACAGGTAGTCTAATAGAAAACGAGGATAAATCCAAATGAATAATGTTAGTAACGGGAGTTTTGTTCTCTACATATATGAGCGCATTTCCTCATTCGTGATGTATCGTGTGTGGAAGGTCACAAGACAAAGTATAGCTCGAGACAATGGAAACCAAATTTCCCCATGGCATTTCACATCCAATTCTTTTCCTTGGGATAAGTCATTGAGTCTTTGAACCAAAATGCACGCATACGTTCTCGGAATATATACCTTCAATTTAATATCGGTATTCTCGTTCCCTTGGACGACAGTCTACAAGAGAAAGTAAAAAAGAAACTACAAACGACTATTTACACTGTGGAATATTGGAAATAATAGTTTTTTGGCTAGAATCAACAGGAAGAGAAAAGAGCAGGCAAAAATAAAGAGTTTTCTCTTTTCTTGTGTACCATATACTACCACACAAACTCCATTGCAAAGAAAAGGAAAGGAGCCCCAACTGACAAGAGAACATTTTAACGGACTTCTTTTTCTGGCATTGTATTGTTCTCATTTAAACCCTTTCAATACCATACAATGGACATTTCCCAACTTTCTAAAAAGACTTCATCATAAAAGAAAAGGGCAGTCTACATATTTACTTTTCATTTATTCTTCTTGTTTCGCAGGCTTCCGTTCCCGGCAGGCGAACATTTCTCTTTCATTACTCAAAGTGAGGAGTGAGTTGAGTGGTCTGTTGTTGATACATACAATTATGGTTCAATCAAATACGGATAGTGGCATTCAATATCCACATTATGAAATCGCCTTGAGCGTCCTCGTGTGCTCATCCTCGCCTTGTCATCTTTTCATGTACATATTGTACGAGAAATTCTGAGTATATCTATAAACCCTGTCCGGTGATATTAGAGAAAGGTCCTTTTTGGCTCTCTGCTTTCTTGCCTAAAATACAAGAGAGCAGAAGTCTGTGTCATAGAATTCTGTGATCACTTTTGACCCGACACAAGTTTCAATTCACAAATCTTTTTGGGCACACCAAATTAGTGGAAAAGTATTGAAATTTCCATTGGAAATTCATGTCTCTCACAACCAAAATTGAAATGTTGATTTTTACATTGTTTTGGACATTTTTCTTGTTTTTAAACCCAGAAAGAGTTTTGGACAAACCAAATGTAGATATTTGAAACACATAATCCATAATCTAATCAAACGTTTGGCTGCATTTAAAATTCTAAGAGATTTTGAAATGGCAACGAACGATTTTTGCACTCTCGAAAAAGTTAAATATTTGTACCTTTTCCTCATTTTCAGTAAAAAAAACTGGGATTTTTGGACCTGTTCGGGAGTGTGAAAATGGTTGCCATTTCAAAACTATAAAGAGATGCATAAGTATGCCATTTGGATAATTTTGTCCACAGCCACGCCTACCAGAAATTTTCTCTTATTTCACCGTACAGCAGATTTTGGAGAGTTTTTGAAAAAACTTTGGGAATGGAAACTTGTATTGGGTCAAAATTTTATGATACAGAGCTCTGCTCCCGTATTTTAGCCAAGAGACCCAAAAAGGACCTTTCTCAAACACGTTCATACGGATGTAATTGTGGGGGAATGAGAAATGGCAGTTTTCGTACAAAACACTTTTGTATAAAAATCCGTTGCCGAGAGAGAGAACCTGACAATGTTTACACTGGGTTAGCTTTCACCACTTGACAAGACACACAAGAGATGAAAGGTGTAAATTGGATCATTGGAAGTGAAGATACTTACAGAGAATCGGAAATTGGGATTTTTATATATGGTTGAGAGGAGTGCGTGTGTGTGTGCGGGTGAAGAACGTGGGTGTGGATGGATCTATATCTATAATGTACAATGTACATTCTTAGTCTCAGTGTGTAAACGAGGTCTCATCTGTGTTTTCAACAGAAAAGACAAGTACCTTGTATGTACAGACACAGACTACAGATATAATATAGTCCAACGTGTTTCAATTTCCCAACAGTATTTCTATTTACCTAAGCCTAAGCCTAAGCCTTCATTTAAACTATGGATCTGTTACTGCGGTACGAAACAAAATTGTTTACTCGTTTGGGTACTCAAATATTCTTGGAAATATTGCCTAAACAGGCAAAAAGTTTGAGAGACACATGCCAGAATTGCATAGCAGTTGCTTCCTTCATAAACAAATACATCCATATATCGACTGTTAAGTTCACGAACGAACTATAATTATTTTCCTTAATTTCGTTGACCTGCTCCAAAGGTCAAACGGCTCAAGATGGAGCTTTGGGTCCTGAGACATTATTGTCTGCCATGACCTTTTCTGTCACCCTGAATTTTTTCAGAATTTTACCCACAAAGACGGACGCAGTCGTAGCATTTCCGCAAATTAAGGAAAATCGTTATAGTTCGTTTGTGAACTTAACAGACGATATACTTATATCATTCTGAGCTGACTGATCCTTCCCATTTCATTTCTGCGTAAATTCCTATTGATTCATGGCAGTTACTCTCGTGTTCATCTTCACCATTGAAAAATCTTAATCGTCCGATTGCGTGTTAATATGAGCAGCTTCAGGTTTCACTATTTTCTCTGTTGTTTGTATCGTAAACTTGCCTGTGTATTTCTATTTGAAATACGCAACCAACCCACGTTTTCTCAGTCACTCTTTTTGATGAATGTTAGAACATGGCTTTGCTGAGTGGATTTCCTTCCAAAGAGAATACAAATGAAATCAGTACAGTCCGATGAACAATGAAATAAAAACAAATGCTTCACATTCAAATAGATTTGATAATTAAATTTTAGAAATTACTCCACTCCACTCCTCCGTTTCAGTATTAGTTTATGTAGCAAGGGATTTGATTTCAAGACATATCTAAGTTGCCTCCAACAAAAGATATGACATGGTAATAGGTATATATTGGTTCCATTGAACCCGTTTTGCGAGAAGATTCCCATTCCAACAGACTTTTTTTATTCAAAAACTGGCTTCCACCAAGAAAATAAACGGCAAACAACCATTAGACGGATGATAAATAACATCAATTTATAACATCATTATGATAATGTATATTGATCGACATAGTTTCACAGCCACAGTGCATTGAATACTCTGCTGATGAAGTAATGGCAAGTCCCACAAAAATATTGAAAAAAATAGCGTGCTTAAAAGCCATCGGATATTAAGGGACAAAATGCAAGGAGAAAATTATATTTTTATATTAAAGTTTCAACCAAAAACCACTCTCATCTGCATGCATGTTTTCTCGGCGTCAAAAGTTGTTTACCCAAAATTTGATTTTAGTCTATTACGATAAAAGAATTAAGAGAGAGAGAAAGTTTAGAACTTACCAAAGAAGCAAAAGCAGAAGACGATGGTGTAGAGGACAATGAAAATCACACGAACGTATAATCGATCAAAAATGTACTTCATTTCATCCTCATCTTCGTCCTCTAATCCCATTGTTGAATTCAGGAATGGAACCGGGTCGTAAGCTCCATCTTCCACTAAAAACAAACCAAGAAAATCATGAATAATGTTGCAATGTCAGTGTATAAAACAAACACACTCCATCATGAAATGGAGAAAAAATTCAATAGTTTCCTGACTTGGAGTCACTTTAATACCCTGCCATTTGCCTTATGGAAATTATTTTGAAAAATCTGGATGGGTTCGTGTGTTCATATGCGGTATGAATTAATTGGTAGCTTACTAGCTCGCCAACTTAATTGTTTCCATTTCCTTTAGAAATGCATGTACATGCAAAATATATTGGTTTCTGCTTGAAAAAAGCATTTTCCTTAGTGAATCCGTAGCTTGATAGTGCGGGCTTAGTTCAAGTTTAGATCTTGGATTATTTAAATACTTTGTCCTTCAATTTCAATGTAATCCAATTTGATTGTGTAGTCATACATGTTTTGTCGTATCATTTCCTTCGAGGAAGGAGTAAAAAACACAAAATAATTCCACGTTTATATGGAATCTGAGAGTTTTTTCTTGGCCTTTTTTTTGTACTCAATTCCATTCCAGCAGTACCAAAACATGTGATGACAATGATCATGAAATTGAAGGCCGAGAAAAGTATACAATACAACAAAAAATTGGAAGTATGTACGATTGGCATGGTCATTACTCTAGACTGCTGCAGACTATCATTGTTACTGGATTTTATTGTCATTTTTACTGGTGCATTTTCCGGTACTTTATGTATACGCAGTACAGTATTTTATAATATAATATTGATTCACTGGGGGAAAGCAGAGAGAAAGCTCAATGTAAGTACATTCAAATTACAAGCACACCCACTCACTTCACATTAAAGTTGTAGAACGACCAACTACGGACGGACGCACTCCTCATATTATGACCAAAAATAATAACAGTAATGAGTAATAAACAAAACTCATTGAAAACGTACTTGAAAATACGGCCAATATACACACACACTGGTAAAATCACGCTACTAATGAGTGAAACACATGATATCTCACACTTTACACTTTTCATTTCACTTCAAAACTATATAATGAATAATATAAACGGCTTTTGACATGAACCAAAGTTCAAAGCACACTCACGCAATTCCGGCTACGTACGTAAGTATGTACGCTGTCGGTATTTTAAGTACATCATTTGTCCGTATTTTTACTCATTTGATATTTGATCCTACGTGTACACTAGTCGTCTGCATGCTTCAAACTTATCCATGTCCAAACTCTATAAACTCTAGTAAACTGTCCCTGTCTCAAACGTTTCCCTCAAACAAATCAAAGAAGACGAAGGCCGGCAATATTATGAAATTGATCCGAAACTTTATGCACATATGTTTAAAGTGTGTAAACCAGCAGGGAACAGCAACGAACAACAAACTATAAATGGTGACAACCTTCAAATCTTAAATTTAAAATTCCCTAGCCGTTGATCATCTGCCAGTGACACATTCCAATGAAAGTTCAATGACCATTTGAGCATGATATTTTCTCAGAGTTTGTATCTCCCTCTCACAGCTTCCCCCCCCCCCCCAGCTCGTTTGTCCTTCACAAATTTTGAAGGCAATTTTTGACAATTTCCTTGTCACAAGTCTTACATAAAACACGTCCTTAGTTGTTGTTGGTTGGTTGGTAGATAAATAAATGAAAAATGACATCAAAATGCATACGAGCATAGGAACAAAAGAGAATGCGAACACGTGCGTAATATGTACATACATATGAAGGACATGCAGAGACTACGACTTTCTCTCTCTCTCTACATTTCTACATACACAAAATATTTCTCAAGCGTCAATCTTAGATTACATTTTGATGTTGAATTTAAATGGTTGGGACTGCACGTAGCGTCAGGAGCTCCCCCAGCCAATGTAAGTAGAAGCAGCTAAAATTTCTCTACTATATACCTACGTACATTCATCCTGTTAAATTGAATAGATGCAGTAGTTTCTATCTAACCGAGCTCTACTGCCGATAATTCCATGCGGAATAATAATTTTTTGAGTCCTCGGTTATAATATAAATATAAATCGATAGGGAACTGAACATGAAGTCTTCTATAGTCATTCAATGGAGAAATGAAAAATAAATTCATAATACATTCTTCATAGCCTAACATGCGTCTACCATGGAAATCTCATTATCCTCAAGCATTCAAACGTACAGATAGAAACACGAACCAGATGCATGATGATTTCCAATAAGTATATCTGTAGTGCCGAGTGCTGAGAAAAAAAATGGAAAAAAGACGGATTTTTTTTTAACATGGAAGGAAAAATCTAAACAATTCTTTTCACAGATTTCTAAACCCCTCCCCGCCTTTTTCCGGAGTGTGTGTGTGCAGATGCAGAAAGGATGAAGAGGATATATGTAATAAGGATCTCAAAAGCGAAAGGTAGCCAATTACAAAATCACAACACCACAGAGATGGAATCAAGAAAACAATGAAGATCTCGTTAGAAAATACAACGAAAAGAAAAATGCTGGGAAGGATAATGCATTGAGACTATTGAGAATGAGATGTGGGTAATAGGAGATTGTACGAATTCCAATTACTTGCTTGAACGCGACCTTTATTTCCGATTCGCTTGTACTCTTACAATGCTCAGGCTCAATCCAACAAGGTTTCCTCATAACCTCTCGCTATATACAGATACGACTGCAGTAGCTATATGTAAATGAGGATTCACAAGATTGCAAAATCTTTTTTTTTTCCTTACCAAATTGCACAATATATCTTACACAAATTGAAGGAATCCTATTCACATTTCCTCCAAGCCATTTCATTTCATAAGATAACTAACATTAACAAACGGGGAAATGGGAATACGGGCAATGAGCTACTGAAAGTCCGTTCAAATATAATATAAAACAAGCCATGTCATTCATTTCCTTCGTAAATGCCGGTCCGTGGTTTTCTCAAGTAAATTGGGAATTTCAGTCCAAGGAAAGAGAAAATGAATATCTTAAGTAAATACTAGGAGACGGAACAGATAATTAATGCAGTATGTGAGGATTCTTTACGAGCGTGCTTTTCCCCTTCTTTTTTAAGAGTCCCCAGGGATACGTTACAAGTTGTACGTACAATGGACGGGGATGATGGTTCCTTTGCTAGTCAACTTTGGTTCCTTTGAAAAGTGAAAGAGTGTAAGTGTGTAGCAGCAGGAGTGAGACAGACATGAAATTAACAGTTAGGAAATTGAAACTGAAATTAGAGGGAGAATAAGGCATGTATAAAAGTCGGATCAAAAGTTAAATCCTGTAGACTAAAGAAAAGACTAATAAGAAATAAGAATAGGATAAAGTAAAAGAATGAAGAATCCTTGTATCAATGTGCCTACATACACGCATGTGAATTTTGTACGAAAGTGTTAAGACTTGACACGACCAAAGATGCGAAAAGAAGCCACTAGTTAGCCAACATCCTTAGAGTCTGGAACCCGGAGGAGAGCGGGAAGAAGACTCGTCAAAAGAAAAGTCAGAATGCAGAGGTTTTGTCCAGTAAATTATGCATGTAAACTTTTTGTACAGGGGCCCGTGAGTGGAGTGGGTTGCTCCTCGTGTAACATTTTATTCTAATTCCTCAACAAATTCAAACTACAAAGGTGAAATAGGGAGATGAGGAGGGAGAACAAGCATACATTTACAAGAAAAGATCAAGGAAGAGAGAATTTGAAAAGATGCGGGTTCGACACGGAAGAAAGGAAGTAGGAAAGGCAAAAGAAAGCTAAGAGAGAGAGAGAGAAAGAAAAAGTACAAAAAAAACTGGAAAAGAGAACTTACACAATGAAGAATTGATGGTGTTCCTGGGGGAAAATGAATTTGGAATCATTGTTGTTTTTGAATGGAGTAGTGGGTAGGATGAGGAGGAGATATTTGTATTCACAAAATATCTTGGATTTATACCCATGTGTACACACAATATGGGAATCCTTAGTAGGGACTCCTTTGTATTTCCACTTCCTATTTAATATGAACTGAAGTTTTTCCAATTCCCTTGGTCCAATTGAATTTCATGTTGTATTTCTTTCATTTTGGTGGAAATAAATATATGGGAAATTTACATTTGAAACCGAAATATCTCTGGACACTCCCAGCCAACACGTATAATAGAAAGAGAGAGAGAGAAGAGAGACAGAGAGAAAGAGAGCACTATTAAATATTTTAATACACAACTCAGACGAGGGCACAAAGAGTAGTAACAACCACAATACTTCTTTTCTCTTTCCCTTTGCTTCGTATTTGGTTAGGTTATAAATAATGTAGAGCGGTGGAAACTCTGTCTAGAGTTGAGAGTACAAAAAGACAATAAACAAATGAAAATGGAAATAATATGTGTTTGGAATTAGTAAGATGACTTTCATGATTCGCATCTTTTCACTCTCATGTAGTATTTGGTAGTCAAAACTTGAATTCTTAATTTGAAAGTTTAGCAATAGAAAAGGGGGAAATGTGAGAAGAAAAAGACACAGACGACGACGAGCACAAAGAAAATACTTGATCAAAGTAGAAGCCACAGTTGAAATGAGTAAGTCCATTAATTTCCGTTGTACTCTGTGACATTTTGGACGAGGAGCCTAACTCTGTGTCCCCAAAGAATTTCCATATGCAGTACAATAAAGCACTGAACACCTTTTTGCTGACTCGCTTATAATTTTTGTTCGAGTATTTCTTATGTCTGAGTTTATGTGCACAGCAAAATTGTATGAGTAAAGTGGATGTTCAAAAGACTTTCTTTCCTTCACAATTACAGTCCTGTCCCTTTTCGTCTTTCTTAAAAGTTTATCTTCTTGTTCTGACATTTATTTGAATACTCACTGGTTATGCCCATTGTTGTATTGTCCACAGAATTGAAACCACACTCAATCACTAAATATTCCAGAGCCAAAAAAGTCCAAACTAGACCAAAGTCATAAAACAAGCAATGGGGCAGAATTGCATTGTCATTTTAATTGAATGCAAATTTCCCGTTCGCAAACAAGTTTTATTATTATTATTACTTATATGATATGACAAATAAGTAGTTGCATTGAATTGAACAATGAACTGATGTCACTTTCACTTTCTCTTTCACCTTGAAATACTTTCACTTTCACTTCCTCTCTTTCCGTGAAATGATGTGAAATAGACTCATTTTATTCCACGGGATGGTTCACTTTGTCGTTGATGTGAGTGTGAATCTCCATAGTACTCAAAGTGTTTATATGATGGAGTCATCCAGAGAGACTGTGGCTATGAGAGTTCAAGCAAGAGTCGAATTTCGTTCTTCAACTATTTGTAATTTGACTCGCACCTTCCACACACATTCCCAATTCCACGTCCACCACCACAAAACAACCCAGAATTCCTTGACATTTCCCACACGTTCACATGGAAACACTCCCTGTAAGGAGTAAATAGGAACTATTTAAACTACTGAATTTTATAGCCTATCATACAGCCATCATGTAATGAGGTTTCTAATAGTCTATTTCCTTGCTTTGGAGACAACGCAAGGAAAGAGTCAATGAATGAAACGACCATTACATTTTACTAGCACAATTACTAAAACTCCACTATCACTGTCACTGTCTCTGTCTCTGTCTTTGTCTTTCACAAAATAAAACAATAAAATCCCCGTCGTAGCACCAGGCTTGTTCAATTTTCAGTCGAGTGGGAGAGAGCGAGACGATGACAGTTGGATTTTCTCTTGGTGAAGGATTTGTGTGAAGTTTTGAGGCTATTCAGTATAGTCACACGTCTTGTTCACGAGAAACCGTCTGAAAGGACTTCCGTCTTTTCCGAGTGTAGAGAGTTAACTATATATTACTCTCCACTCTCCGTCCTCTTTTGCTGTTTGCGCGCCCCACTGTTTGGCTCGCAGTCTCATAAGCTGGAGGGTTCGGCAAGTACGATAGGTACGTTACGCTATATATGTATGAATGCAGACAATGTTGAACGAACAGAGCTCGAGGATACTGGGTGAGAACTGAGAACTGTACCTCACGATTGGTCTCGACCTTGCTCTTTCTCCCTTTCTCCTATGAACCAAAGCGTTTACATATGTACATACAGTTGACTGTATGTAAAATATCCTGTGTCACAAAGATCCTCTGCTGGAAGTAGTTTGAGAATTTCATTGTTCTGACTTTTATAAAAATAAAAATAAAAAATGCACTCGGATGAGAAAGTTGAATCAAACAATTTGAGCGTCTCAAAGCCAGCGGAAATTCTCAAATGCAAACTATTGCATTAAGGGAGTTCTTCACATTTAGTTTTTATCGGGAAATAAGAAGAATCCGAAGACGTTCAAGATTTCACGAAGGAAAAGCTGTGCCATATGCCTAAGGGAAATCGAGTCTCCAAATACCTGTATGTTTCCTTGATCCTAAAGGATTTGATTGAAGTGTCGTCGTCTCTTAATTAAATTTATTGACGGAAGAAATGACAGTCAGGCATTTTGCATATATAATTAAGAATGTCTGTTGGCAAGACCTATAAATGCATATAAATATATGTGATTATATTTAAATAATGAATAAATAATTGGGAATGGAACACAATCCTGATGACAGCCCGATTTCTACACACGAACCAAACTCTGAGATTATCCATGTATTGAATGTCAACATTTCCATCCAACTTGAAACATATACGGGATATTCTAAATAAATTCTCTTGAGTGCCTATTGGATTAAACATGGATGAATTTTGGAATTAGTGCACAAAGTCCATCTGATCGTCAGCCAAAATCTGGGGGAGATTTGTGCTGTATATGGTCTCTCTCTCTCTCTCTCTCTGTCTCATACAGCGTGACAGTGAACACGGAAGATGACAACTTCATATTTCAAAACGTTCTCCCTTTTCCCAAACCACGACACTCAACCACTAAATAATATGATTTACGGTGGTGGCTTGGACTCACCACAAAACAAAACTCCGACTGAAATGCGGCTTGTGGCCATTCAGCAAAAACATTTCCTTGGTATTATGTGATGCCACTCAAATCACACTCACTGGAGACGTTTGATGATGCTGATAGAATCAGTGAATCAGTCAGCAACCGTCGCAAAAGGAAATTTGAAAGTGACAGAGAGAAGTCAGACTTGCCATTTGAACACAGATTAAATTAACTTCCGTTTCCATTTCTATATTTGATATGATATTGTGTAAAGGAACTTGCTAGACTCGACTCTACACATCAAAATGATTGCTACAAACAGATTCGTTGTATGTATATGTTTGTTTGTATAGTAGGTGTAAAGCTTCAACTTAATTGTTTGAAAACAAACATGTACTCAAGTTGTTGGAACTGAAATTAATTATTACTGTACATGTTTTGAACTTTGATTGACCTCCTCATGAACTATACTTGGACATGGAAATCATTGTTTTCCTTTCAGACAAATTTATAGAGTGGATACTCGTTGAAATTTGAGAAATTAGAACGAGAGTATCCGAGAGTTGAATTGTGTAACATTTACGGAACGGCTGTTGTGAATAAACTTTTTGTTACACTGTGTGGAAATTTCAAGTGTCGTTTATGCATGCATGCATGTATTGCACGTAAGGAAATTGAATATACGATATATATAATATGTATATACATATGTACATATATTATATGTGTCATCACTGGGATTTTATATTGTTTCATCACAAGTAGATAAAAAGAGAAAGCCGGGAGATATTGAAGATTCTTTGACTAGCTGAAACACAACACACGACTCCCCAGTTACCACTTGCTATTTATAATGTGTAAATAAAACAGAGAGAGAGAACGAGAGAGTGAGCGAGAGAGAGAAAGACAAAAAACCGAGTAGGCTAAACACAAGAAGAGAACCTTTGCAATTGGGAAGGCAAGTCCAGATAAATAAAATATTCAACTAATTCAACAACCTCATACGTCGATTCTGGCACAAACTATCCGACGGCGAATGAGTAAAGCAAACAAAATGTTGAAAGTTATCAGTAGGTAGCTTTCCCACATCCCACATACATACAAAATAACAAAATACCTATACTAACTAATGTACATAATTGCGAAGCCATCCGATGAGCAGACTTGTGAAATGTGAAATCACAACTGCTTCACATTACATTACATTTCACATAATTCTTCGTTTCCTTTGAATAGACACGACTCCATTTATTATTACTCTTTTGTCAGAACACACATGAGACACACCAATTTTAGCACAATCGCTCAAGGCCTTAATTTTTATAAAAGGCTACAAAATTCCATGAATGTGACTCTAAACGGACATGCCATATGAGTTCCAATGAAACACCCTCTATTCTATATAATAATATGTATCAAAGAATGTATGGAGTCCGTTATTTGAGTCTTTCAAACTTTGAGTGTAGTCCGAGATCCGCCCAGACGGCCTCTCGAATAACTGTTTAATCTATAAAATTGTATACTTTCAACAATTGGAAATATTTTCTTTTCCCTCGCACAGATTTCTTTCATTTCATCATTGTTGTTGGAAATAGTACATATGACTGAAATGTGGACACGACATTGAGAGAGCACCATGCAATATTTTCTTCTCGAATATAATAAACGTCTCAATTTTTTCTTTTCTTAGCTGCCAGTTTTTCTTTCTTTCATCCTTCCAAGAAAAAACGTCTTTTTTTTGTACACAGGATTTGGAATTTTTGAGGCTTGTCGACTGTCAGAGTTTACTATAAAAATAACTGATAGGAAACATTAAGACTGCATTTATCATGGGAATCAATCAGTTTTAACGCGCTCTCTCTCTCTCTCTGTCTCTCTCTCTCTCTCTGTCTCCTTATCTTTAAACCAGACCATGTCCAACATTCATTTTAAATCTGCTTTCTTTTTACTCTTGAATGGGAAATATTGATTTACTTTTAGTAAAAGTCTTTTACTTATATACGCTATTTCCACGTCTACGAGCACGACTGTTTTACTTGCACAATTTCACTGGACATCTACAGTCTAGACATTTTGAATCATGTCTATTTCATTGATTTCTACCAGTCATTCGGAGAAAAAAAATAGAATTTCCTGTCCGAAATTGCATTGACTTTGTGAGTGGGTTAGTTCTGGATTGACGCGTAGACAGAGGTCAGGACACTTTTTGATTTTTATTGACAGGGATTTGCCGATTGCCAAGAGGGCCACCATCAACATTTTCTCTTTCATAACGCCTATTCCAAATCAATTCCAGATTCACTGGTAAAAGTATAAGAAATATGGTCTTGGAAATGAAATCTTGAGATTTTTAGATCTAGTTATGATTCCTTTGGGAATCGTTCAGCCACCACTCTCACAAACTCCTCTCAAATTGAACTCCACAAGCGTGAGACGTTCATTTGGAACAGACGAATGAACAAGGACAGAAATGATAGAAATCAAAACAAGACAGGCCAACAGAAATTAACGAGTTTTTTTGTTGTATTTGTTTCCCACTCAACTCCTGCAAAACATGAAAGATGCTTCCTCATATCTATCTTTTGTGACTACAAAGAGAAAACAAATTCTCAGTACCAAGAAATAAGGCTTGGATCAACTCAATTATTTATTGTCATATGAAAAAAGTCCTCCGGATTTACAAAAGCAACAAACTCACTCTTGATGAGGATCAAAAACAACATTTTTTGATGTGAAGATTCCATGAATTTTCACAGGATAATAATATTAGAAAAGAGGATGACTATGGAAGAAGATCTGTAATCCCGTTAATTCACTGTTATTAGGACAACAAAATTGGGTTTCATAACATTGCAATGACGTGTGGACGTAAGCTCAAATCAATCCTTTGGCCTACTTCTATGTGACAAGGCAGGTCAACTTTGATCCTCGATTGAAGCTCGTGAATACGATTGTACAACATTCAATTACAATAAACCATATTTGCATGTATTCCTCCATTGAAATGACTTTCTCCTCTTCCCCATTCAGTCACGTTACATAATCAGTCAAGTACAACATTATTCACTATTCAATTTCCACACATTGTCGCTTTGACTTTGTGAATCATTCTATATTTACATCAGCAATGGATTGAGCTATCT
This sequence comes from Gisinianus flammeolus, assembly GCA_034699125.1. NCBI lineage: Eukaryota > Metazoa > Arthropoda > Collembola > Symphypleona > Katiannidae > Gisinianus > Gisinianus flammeolus. The sequence goes on from JAIUND010000525.1 coordinate 42,031, forward strand.
GTATACCTGGACACGGAAAGAACTACACTTTGAATTCTCTCTTTTCGTATTAAATTTGTGCATCCAACCAGGAGAGCTATTGCAATTGTTAATTATTTAGAGTAGAAAGTTTCCTCCCTTGTCACTCATCCGTGTATGTACATCAAGCTGAGTAAAACCACCGTGTATCATACCGTTCATACTCCACAAGTGTTAAAATGGATAATTAAGAATTGATTTGATTTTGGTATTCATTTTGAATATTAATCATCATGACGAAATCCTCAAATATTATAATCTTCTCCGTTTCCATCCAGTTCGTTGGTTTGAGACACTTGCTAGTCGCGCTACTATATTGCGAACTTGAGGACGGGAGATATCTGACTCAATTTCCTGGGTGGTTCGTGATCCCTGACGAATTTGGATGGAAAATATCACCGGGATTTCTTTGGATGAATTTCCCAGGTTGATTTATGTCCGGACTTTATCCAGTACCTCGACATTCTAAACCTAATATCTGCAATCGGGATTTCAATATTGGGAACTGAGAAAGAGATTTACCTACCTACAACAGTTGCCTTCCATCTAAACTGAACAAGCGCACAGGAAATAAATCCTCAATGCAGAAAAATGTAGAATTGATGGGGACGGCCTAAAAAAAAATTCACTGTGGAACTATTGAGACAGACCCACCCAACAGAAACTCTTTTCACAGCATCACTTATAACTCTAAAGTGAGGGAAAGAGAGAGAGAGAGAGAGAGAGAAACGAAATGCCATTCAATGCCATTTCATAAGGTTTTTTTTGTAGCCTGTAGGTTGGGAAGTTACAACGTACAAGATTTACGCCGAGAGTCGTAAAGTGTCTAATATTTGCAATGGCTGTCATTTATATAAATGAAGGAAATTGCATTCATTTTGTAGATTGGCTAAGGGAAAAAAATTTGTGTAATCAAAGTATAAATCTGTATACTTTATAATGTACACACACTCATGCATCATTTACCTCCACTCCAGTTCCAACTCTACATGTACACATACAGTACTACAAAGTACACAGTCGTTGGTTTCCGTTCCATTTTATATGCATGGACTTTCTCCGTGTGTGAGAATGTGTAGACCTTTGCCGATACTCTCCGCGCTTAATACCTTTCACTCGACCATTTGCCAGCCAAATGCCAAACTGTATACACACACACACATGTATTTACTTGCCTTTCCCTCCACCTTATTGCGATGTGAATGATTCTAAGGAGAGAGAAAGATGGAGGTGCAAAATTCAATGAAATACAGATAGTCAATGATCCGACAACGAATCGATAAGAAGGTAATATTTTCACACGGGGCATAGCTCAATGACCCAACCCAACAGATATTGGAAAATGATTTATCATTTATCATCCTCTTGGAATGTCCATCCATCAAATGATATCCCATCTCTCTTTTAGTCTTTGCTCTTTAGGAGGAGTGAGTCATGTAAACTAATCTGTGGACTTGTATGGATTTTATGAAATGGAATGGAGAATCATAAAGATGGGAGATTAAAATGGAGGAAATTAAAGCACAGGAAATTAATTGTGGGCGCGGAAATCAAATGGGGTTTCATAGCCAAATTTAAGTGAAAGTACGGAAGTGTACGAAAGGGAAATTTACCATGCATAGGATTTCAATCCATATACAGCCACGGAGTTTACTTCTCTTAATTCTACATTCATTTCCCTATTTTTATTGATATTGGTTTGGCTGTTGACTTGATTCAACTCTAAGACTTTTGAGCAAGTTGAAAGTGGTTAGGTGTATTTGGGATTTTGGAGGAAGTGAGAAATACTCTGTGCTTTGGATTTTCAAGCCTCTTCCTCTCTCTCTCTCTATCTCTTTCACTCTCTCTCCCTTTACTTCCTTCCATGTGCGTGTGAAAGTTCCAGCTAATAAAATACAGCCGGTAAAATACTCTTTGGAATAAAAGGGAGGTAAACAAGAAGACGAAGAAGATAGGAAAAGAAAACAAAGTCTGCAATAAAACGTGAGACAAGAGAGTAAAAGTTGGATGGTTTTGCTGCGCTTCCTAATTCGCAATTCTTACCAAACCGCATAGTGTGAAACAAGACGGAAAAGAGATATAAAATGAGAGGAAAACTGAACATCCTGCTCGGTAGAGCTCTGAAGGAAACCTTGTAAGTACGTACAAACCATGAGACGAGATTAGGTCGTCTTGTTATGGGAGCGTAAAAAAACCCCTTGAAGAAATCAACAATCTCGACAGCAACCCCAATTTCCTTGCATTCTGCAGAAACCCCATGGGTTTTTTTAGCAAAATAAATGTAGAAGTACTATAGTTTGCAGTCAATCTGAAATTTGAATATAACGACTCAGTACTCGCACACTTGTATGTTTTCCATCTTATTCGTCCTGTTTTTATTTGAGGAAAAGGAGAGGGGAGTTATTACAAAGCCAATTGTGTACAAGTGAAAAATACTCCATCAAATATCAACATAAGAATGATCATATTCACTGGGTGTGCCTGGCGTGCTATTTTTTTTTTTACAAGTCATAAATAAAGTGTAGGCGTCTGTCGTCTCTCATTTCCCTCAGGGAATTGGACACGAAAAAGACAAAGTGTGGTGTGAAAAAGAATGAAGAATGAAGAATGGGGAAATCATTGTCATCTCAACTTTTGTACAAAAAACAACATAAAATGACACCAAATATTTAATTTCCTGTGTGAGTATCCATTTGGAATTTCTTTTTTTACAGTTTTTTTTTACTGGAATATGGTTGGTCGCCGCGTCGTCTCATCCTCATCATCTGGATGTTTGAAAGCTTTTCTTCCAAGATAAAGAGAAACTTTGACGCTTTCTCGATATCCTTCCTACCTTTTGTATATAGTACAGTTTCCTCTCCATTATGACATTGATTAACTTTTCCTACCCCAAATATGGACATACATACAAGGAAGATATAGAGCTTTAGTAAACTTTTCTTATTCCAAATTGTCAGCATCAGTTTAGTCTTGGAGTCCTTAAGATTAGACCTGAATTTCTTCCCTGCAACTCTATGCTTACGTATTTTTGGGTATCCTTGACAAAGTTTTGTCTTGTCATGAGAAGTTCCAAAAATATAACCATTATAATATATTGACAATTGAAATAGTAAAAAACGTTCAACTACTATAGTTCACCAATCAAATGAACAACAAGCAAGCGAAAAAAATTACAAACAAAACCTCAGAATCTCATGTTTGGAGAGAAATTTTGTAGTCACTCTCCACACTTGTTTCGTAGACAGAGACTCATCTCATTTGTTTACATGCGGGTCATGCGGAGAGAGTGAGAGAGAGAGAGAGAGGAAAGTACATGTACTCCTCCTCAATTCTGAGAGTTTGTCGATGTCCACAGTGAACAGAGTTTACACTACTTTAAACAGTCATCGTTTTGTCTCGTTTTGTAATGCAAAAATTCTGGATTTACAACTTTGCAATGAAAATTCTAGATGGAATGGGTTTTCTTGGTCTATAGGTTAAGGATTTGAATGTTTCTGGTTTAGTAAAGGAAATTAGCAAAGAACAAAGAAGGAAAGGGGAAAGGAGGGAATGAAAAAAAATATCAGTGTGTCAGTCGTATCATTTGAGTTTTGGTTTTGACTTTTTTGTTGGTGTCACAAATGTTGGTGTCACAGTCTCAATTTCGGCTTCATTTCCTTCCATCGTTTACACTGAATAGACCGTCTTCCGTCTTTCGTCGCCATCATATAATTTATCAACAAGGTGGAAATTTTGGACGGGTGCCATTTATTTGTTACTTCCAGTTGACAACTGATGCTCAAGTTGAGGAGGTTCACGTTGGGAAATGTGACTGCAAATGAACGCTCAATGTCAACGTCCACGACTAGCAAAAAAAAGAAAGAATAGAAAAAACACCACTCCCGCCTGAAAAGGCAGAGAAAAATGAAAAAAAATGACAATGGCAACCAAAAATAGTACGAATTGAGACGATCATCCGGTAAAGAAGAAAAAGAAATTCAAAAGGTGTGACGCGCGGTCAGAGAGTTTTATTTGCTGCATCCAAGTCGATATGAAGTGGGCATGTGTGTACTGTACACACTTGAATGATTTCCAGCTAGAGCTCTTGAAAGCAGGAGTTGTTGATACTCAAAAGAAGTTTCTATCGTAGTGAGTCTACAAAATCAAAGATGAAATAGACGACGGTCTCATCCTTTTCCCCTCCTCTTAAATGTTCAATATCTTGTGTCTTGGCCCTCTCAAAGAAACACGGGGTTCATGGACACAACACGTCCGGGTAAAAATTTACAGCAAGCCAAGGTTCTAATAGAATCGTTCTAATAGAATCGTTCTATACAGATAAGACAGTCGAAATGAGGGAAACAAGAGAAATGTACGTACTTCAAGTCCTATATTCGACTATTACAAAAAAATCCATGTACAGATATTATGTTTGTGTGTGCACTGCACTCCTCGGAGGGAATCCATTTAATCTTATCTATTGTTCTGCAATCTATCTTCTCCTCCCGTTTGGAAATTGAAGAGACAGAATCTCACTCCTCATCCCCTTCCCATGTAGACGGAGACAGGCTCCATTTTTCAATTGCGAGTCGATTACTGTTGACCCAGTTCAAGTATAATTCAAGTGGTACAATATATTTATCCGTATGTATATAGCTCCAAACAATGCACTGTTGTATCTACTGGTTAGACTTTGAAGCAGATAGACGGAGACAAAGTTGAGGGTTTAGCTAAACTTGTACTTATTGAGCTGGGAAAGATTTAGGAGGATTTCCATGTGAAGCTTCAGTTTTAATTCCCCGTCTTTCCTTCCTCTCAGAATTAATTGCTCTTCCTCTACTATTAACGCCCATTGATTTATTCCTCCTTTTGATTCTTCCTCCGTCCTTTTTTCCCCCACAAAACAATGACAACGCTCACAGTCTATCGCTATGAACAACGGATATTTCCTATTTCCTGAACAGAGATATGTAAGTATGTGCGATGTAATACAAATGAAATTCTCGGGGAGGATTTCCGCTCGTCTGTCATTCATTTTGCACTGGTTTTTTACTTTTTTACATCATATTTGTAACATGTTTTAAATTCCATTTCCAACCTGTATGCATAATTGATGGAGTGGAAATATTCAATGTATAAACCATAATATTTTATTAGCTCATCTATACACATCGTTGAAGTTGAAGTTGGTTCTTTGCAGGGTGAACTTTCTCTGTTCATTTCCTATGATATGATATGATTTGTCAGCATTTGAAGTCAAATTGTTCCGCATTATTTCATACATTTTGTTCACATTCCACTCGAGAGAAAAAAAAAGCTTAAAGACGCTTGTTTTAATGGTTGCCTTTGTGATTTTTGTTTGAGTTTTTTTCTCTTTTCGAGTTTTATATCGTATGTTTGAGTTCACAGGGGCTCGATAAAATAAAGAAAATAGAATGAAATCACCGTATAATGCTGTGTAAGCACGCGTCTCTTTCGCTCTCTCTCTCGTTTATCCTGGTTGTATAGCTATACAACTACAAACTTGAACAAGTTTCACTGGATTTCTTTTCGAGTGATTTTCTGACAATGTTCTTCTTTTGCTGAACTGGAGACAGAAACAGTGAAATTCTTGCACGTAGAAAGAGAAAAAGAAAAAGAAAAAACTATAGACGGAGGGTAAAAGACTAAGCCAGAGAAAGAGAAAGAGAAAGAGGAGAAAAATAAAATATGGAACATGGAAAATGGGAAACTGGAATCGAAGGAATCCCCAAAGTTCCCCATAAAAGTCGTCGAGTGTGAAAATACTTGCATCTCTATATATTTCCTTTTCCTTTTCTCCTACATCAATTCCTGCCTAGCCTACAGAAACAGATATAAAGGAGATATAGACATAGGAAAACTTTTAAGCCGAGACAGAATCGCATCTTCTCCAGTATTTATTTTATATCCGAGGCCAATTCACGACAACTGTGACTCTGACAACAGAAAAAAACCTACATTTCCCCTCCTCCTTTTTTTCCTTCTCATTCCATTTCCATTTCTTTGCTTCAGTCTCGATCTGGATTTTGGTCACATTTAAAAGAAAAAAAGACTCAAGACGGACGAACAACCGGTTCAAAATCCTTCTATGGTGACCATAATAGTTACACTGTACTCAATTGATACTCAACTGATAGCATTAGACTTTTTTTGTGGTCATAGGCTACTCACATTGAGCCTACAAAATTACGCATGTAGAACATCAAACTCCCGCAAATATTCATCCACACAACTTTATGTATGTCCATACAAAAATTAAATGAAATCCGTTTGGATTTTCCGAGTTTCTTTTGTACATCTTATTATCATGCCTTTGGGTATTAATATCTGTAAATATGTACTGAGGGTGGGCGCGATATAAAAATCAAATTTCAAATTGCTTTCCTGACTATAACTCGCATAATTTGGGGTAGTAAAATTATGCCTATGTCAAATTTCTTTCTATTTACAGTAGAGACAAAAAAAGTTGATGTCTTTGTGACCTTTTGTCATCAAAATAAATTAATTTGAAAAACGTCGGTGGAAAAGAAGTTTTCCAAAACTTGGTACTTTTCGACATTTTTCGAGATTCATGATTTAAAATCTAAAATAAAAATGACAAGAATTTTTTGCAAAGAGTTTAAAGTTATCGTTAAAGGAAAAGAATGCGGGTCAAAAGTCTAAGTTTTTGACGTACAGTAAATTTCTTGAAAAACAGGTCACCATGACTTTTTGGTGGCAATAATTTCAAGATTTCACCAAAACTAAAATAAGAAAATTTTACCCTTCCCAGTTGACAATCAACTTCAAACTTGGAATAAGAATAAATAATACCTACATAATATCACAACTGTCATGAAAAATATTTGAGTTTGGTCACAAGTCTCACAAGGTCATGTGGTGGGTCACCAAACCTGTGTAAAACAGTTTTCCATGACCTGTTTTTCAATTTAATCTATTTCGATGACGAAATGTCACAAAGTCATCAACATTTTTTGATTCTACTCTAAATTGACTGAAATTTGACATAGGCATAATTGCACTACCCCAACTTATGCGAGTTAGTCAGGACAGCTATTTCCGTTTGATTTTTATATTGCGTCACACCCGCTGTATACTTTTGAGCTCGCCACGAGTTCCAAGAAATGTGGAATCAACAAGGAAAGAATAGTGAACACGGTCGAAAACGGAAATGCCGCTGGCTTGAGATGAGTATGAATAAAATACACATTGAGTTCCATGGAGTGTCTATTCAAATATAATATGCGACAGTGTCAGTTCTTCCTGTGTGTATATGTCAACATTGTCAACGTAACGAAAAGGATATTGTGGCACTTATTGCTCCTCGAAAGCGGTAGTCGTCCCATCCGAACTCACATCATACATGATACATATTCAGAACTGGAATCATATCATATATCATATATGTACGATCAGAGCGAGGAATCAATGAATAAAAATAAAAATATAACTGCGAGCTGGTTTGGTTTTGATTTAATCCTCCGAGAAGAAATTTATTGATTATTGATTCGAAACCATGCGGAAGAAACGACCTCAAAACGTAAATTCACTTTCCTATTATTACTGAGCATTGTAGAGGAAAAAGGATAGTCGAATATAATAAATAGGATCTTCAATTCTTCAATCTTTCCTTTTACACTTTATCCAAGAATTTTAACTTTCAACACTTTCACCTGTGAATGTATTCTTTATTCTCTAAAAAAATTATTTGTGCTCAATATAGAACGTATTCTTATTCAAATGTCTGTTAGTTGACTACTCTAAACTCTCAATTCTTTTTCGTACAGACTCAATAGGATATTTTTTTTAGAAGTACGCAGCTTCAATATATATGCTTCAAAACCTTCCAAGTGACCTCCAAAAGTTAAATTTACCTTTTAGATCATAGCATGTACGGACGTAAGATATACACAAAACCATGATTAAGATGATGCAGTCTGATCAGGAGTAAAAACACGCTCACATAAATACAAACCGTTGCATGAAACATCTCCGTACAAGACGGTAAAGCTCTTTTTAAACCCACAGCTTAAACTTTTGTTGGACTTTTATTAACTTTGTGTGTGTGTGTGTGTGTGTAAGACGAATGAGAAAGCATCACGTTGGAGGAGAAACTTGTTCCTTGAAGCTCAAGAAAAAAAAGTCTTGTGGTGGAACGAAAAAAAGTTTGTGTGTGTACGTCGATATATGTGAGGGAGTATAGACATGTAGAGGAGGAATGTAGAAATGGGACAGTTTTAGTTTCGACATGTATCCTGAAATATCCTCACATGAAAATGCAAATATTGTACATGAAGGAAATTCTCTCTCGTCGAGAGTTTGACTTTTAGAGTCCAGCTCCCGAATCTTAAGTGTCAAAACTTTGTCAAAACAGGAAGAGATTTGTGAGCTTCCAGATTTCTGAAGGAGAGAACTAAAGGAATGAATCAAAAGTCATCAAATTGGATTCATTAATCGTTGATTCAAGGATAATCTCCAGCTGTGTGTGTTTGTGTGCTTGGCGGCGGTTCTTTGTCTTAATGTCACAATTGTGGAGAAAACCTTCAAAGTTTTCAAAGTTTCTTCGAGTCAACTCTATTATTATTAAGGTTGGAACGAGTGAGGTTAGTCCGCACGTGGAAAGAGAGATGACTTATTTGCATAGTCCAAATCCAAACATCTATATCGTATATGTATCTATATTTAATATACCTTTAGAGAAACCGTCTCTTGAGGAATGCTGGGCAATCACTGAATTAAAAAGTTTCGAATTTGGTTTGGTTTGGGGGTTTACAAAACTTTTGCATCCTATAGAAATCCTTAATGTGTATTCGTATGTAATTAACAAGAGTCTTCATTTCATGAAGAACATTTTTTTCTGTCATTTCTTTCTGCGTTTCTCAGGCAATTGAACGCACGCGGACAGCTAATCATCTCCCTTGTGAATGCATAACTATATATTTAGGAATGCCATTGGTCTGCGTTTGTTATAATTCTCTAATTACTCTTCTTTGTACATATCGTGCATAGGGTACAAGCAAAAATTTCCATGAAGCGAGTGTGAGAAATGAGTTTTTTGGGGGAATGATGACTAACGATAACGATAGTCTCATCATCAACAACATACATAATTCCCACTCCCAACTATCAAATCGTAAGAGAAACGAGCTTTGGTTTCCAAATTAGATTCCTCACTCTTAGCCAAGTCTGTAATTGTACTCGGTTAGGCTGCACTCTCCAAAGAAAAAACTTGCACCCTGGTTACATATTTATTTTCGGGTTCCCTCTCATTGAATATATTTCTTGGCCTGTGTATATACTGTGGCCAACCAAGAATGGGTTTAAATAAGTTCCATGTGACTTGACAAGTTCCATTATGTTTATCTCCTCTTCCTTGGTATACAAAACAGTTGACGGTGCCAAAAGAAAAGAAGACTCAATTAACTTTGTATTAAGAAACTCTCGGAGGGAGAACTAACTATATATATATATCTTGGGGAAGGGGAAATGGAATGGAATATATGGGGCATGAGGTTAGTTACGTCGTTTTGTAGTGTATCTGTAGTGGGCTTACATTTGTTTTACATGTATATGTACGAGGCAGAAAGGAACAAGAACACAAGATAGAGAAGACCCATTCATTCGGATTGTACGCACTCTCTACAGAATGAAACATCCATTATCCATATGTATCGTATGTGTGTGTGTGTGTGTATGTGTACGGGTTTTCTTGGTGGTTTTAGAACAGCGACAAGATGCTCACGGAATCCACATTTAATATCAACAAAAAACACATTAAGCTCTCGGACGATTTATTTTAAATAGCAAAATTATACAAAACTTCCTGAATCCCCACACAAATTTTTTTCCCCATTGAGAATCCTCTATTACACACACAGCTCTGGGATAGCCAGCCATCTCCGAGAGATGATCTTCCTCTACTTTTTTTTTATCATGATGGAGCAAAGGCATAATGAAGGGAAATGAAATAACAGCAATTATTTTAAGTCAATCGTATTTTTTAAACTAAAATAATTTCCGCAAGAATTTTATTTACGATTATGAACATTTCATAATCGTAACCATTCATATTTGCATTATTAATTAATAAATGGGATTTTGCCATATGCTTTCTCTTGATTTGGAGCCGCATTGTATTATTGTGCGGAACAGGAGCAGAAGTGATATTTTTTTTTACTGTCGTTTAAACTGAAAGTAGCCGAGATAATTTGTATTTAAGACTTAAATTTTGTAACACATGTAACGATCATTTCAAAATGTTGGCTGTTGCCCAAATCCAATGATGGACATTATTTAGCGTGTCATATATTATCTACCTATCGCATTTTAATATTCCATTCATAAATTTATCATTTCGTGCATCATTGATTCTGATTTCATATTGAAAGTACAATATGTTTGAGTGAAGCCATGATTTTTTGCACATCATTCAAAAACTCATAAATAAGATCATTACAAAAGCGTCAGTAAATCTTCAGTTTAGCCCGGTTTTTTTTGGGTCAGTGGTGTTTGGATTTCTCTCATCTCCAAAATCCTCCTCCCTGCATTCCATGCAATTCTGCATTTACTACTCCATAACTATTTCGCATTGGAAATGTAATGGAACATTCTCTCTCGTAATCAAAATATACCTAAGCATGCGAGAGATGTGAGAGAGAAGTTGAAAACAATGGAGAGCTTTGAGGCTTACGGCTAGAAGCTTGGAATTCCAGTTCCACATCCATGCCGAGACAGTTTTTGATTGAAATCCTTCATTCTCTGCAGGTCTCTCTAAATAATCGACAGAATAAACTGTGAGCTTTTCATGAGGGAGTGCCTGAGTGCCAAGTCAAGCAAGAAATGTCAAATTGTCAACTGTTGCATTTGTTTTTGGAAGCCTGAGTATGACACGGAAGTCTTCGAGTAATCAGATTCCCTAATGCCCAGCTAAAGCTTCTCTTGAATTCTTTGAAAGTCTATAGAAGATTTCATTGTCAAGTGGAGAGAGAGAGAGAGAGTGAGAGAGTGAGAGATGAAATTGTATTTTCTTACACCAAAAAGGACGGCGTTGTCCAGTCAGTCAGTCCGTTATTTTATTTGATATCCATGCATTGTTCTTCATTCGTACCTACATATATATGAATTCCTATCTCTAGGCTAGAGTTTCAATTTCAATTACATCCTCAGGTTCACCGAAATTTGGAATTTACAGTCACTTGACGATTCGCCTCCAGACTTCCAAATGAGAATCTCAATGAATCAGTGAATGAGGCACAATGAGAATTCTCGGCATGTGATGTGGAACTACAGGCGGACAAAAAGTTACGTGTTCCTCATGTCTAAACTTAATTACAGGATTATCAATCCAGTGCTGCTGGAGGGAAAACTAGAACATCTTTTATGTACAAAATACCATGAGTGAATCAATTACACAGTGGAGTGAAAGCTCCGAGTCCATTGATTTGAGGAACACCGAAGCTGCAAGAAGACTTTGATACAAAAAATCTAACGACTCTTGTTTTTCGAGCGAGAGAGAGAAAGTTGAATGGATTGCAGAGCGGTGAAAGTGAAGGAGAATGGGGGGAGGGGAGGGGAGAAAGAGAGTGACACACAACCGTGTATGAAATTGACTTTTTTGTCCTTGGAGTCTTTTCCTCCTGTCCTTTTCATTGTATGGAAGTTGGGCCGAGTGGGTGAGAGATGCCGTAGTCATTTGAATGATTGGGGGAGAGATAGTAAAGCACAAGGGAATGATATTGGTTCATAACAATAACAGCTGCTCACTTATTTCCTGTAATGAATTTCTTCAAAGCTCCGTTCGTTCCCTCTTCTTCTTCCTGTACTTTTAATACATCTATATGCACTAATGAATCGTATCAACCCTTGCATTTTGTAATTGGTCGATCTACGACGGAAATAACTTAATGCGTAGTATATCTCACGCAGATGAGTGGATATGTGTAGTTTGACATTCCTCACTCATTTAGTCTACGAGATATAAATTTTAAATCAAGAAGTAGAAATTTTTTTCCGTCAGTCTTTTTTACTGTACTCGGAATCTGCGAAACAGGGATTCACGAAAGTGAGGGAATGTGGTGCTCTTGCCCTGTCTTGGACAGAGGCAATTAATTCATCAACTCAATTTGAATTTGGTAGGTTGGACTTTGATGATGACATGTCGTGAAAACGAACCTATAGAACCTTATGTGCTAACAAAAAAGGGAAAAACTCAGGGAAATTCTGATACAGGGCCAAAATTTTATACATGTCACAGAGGAGTTCATTGGTAGGGCTAGTCAGTGAATGTAGCCAATACCATGTAGAATTACCCTTGTCCATGGGAAAAATTGCCAAAAATCAGGAATTCTACTTCATTCGACATTCATAATTAATAATTACTTACAGTATATACATCAAGTATATCTGAGATAACCACACATTTTAAAACCTAAAAAACAAAAAACACCTCTTCTCTCTCTCTACACACTCTCGCCCTCTTCTAATACTCTTCATTATTTTAAAGCCCTGTTTTTACTGTAAATTAATAGGGTTAATTTTTATGCAAATTAAAATGATGGGAGGGTGGGAGTAATTATTCCGGGCCTGTCTTCATTCGTAGAATTACGATTTAAACTTCACCAAAGGTAAGTTTGGATCGTTAAATCATACAATTCTACTTCATTCTACATCAAGCCAGACAAGATCGACTAATAATAGTACGATTGATTTTGGTAATGGAAATGATATTTTCATTGAAGAAAAAAATCGTGATGACTCTTCTTTACCCAATGACACGGAATCTCGGGAGGAAGATCGGGATATCATTGAAATCAATGCAGAGGATGATCTGGATAATAATATAATGGAAATACTTGGTCCACCTCCAGCCCCACCCGTCACATTTGGTCAAGATATGCACAAAGAAATCTCCTTAAGATGAGCGAATATAGCCATTAATGGTTATCCCGAAGATGATCGACTAAAATTGATGAATGAGACTCAAATCCCAGCCAATTGTACATTTCTAGAAGCTTCAAAGCTCAATGACGAGTTGCAAGAGGTTTTAAATAATCCAACAAAGGATTTTTTTATCAAGAGAGATAAAAGAATGGTGAATCTTCAACACCAAGTGGGATTGGGACTATCGAAACTTGTAAGTGCAGTCTCTTTGGCAATCACTAAACATCCAGAATCAACCGAATTGGTTGCTGCTTTATATGGAGCATCACAATTATTAGTGGATGTACATCATTCATTGTCTACTTAACGGAGATTCCTGGTTACTTCAGAGATCCCTTCAGAAACTAAGAAGGTTGCTCTGGATTCCAAAATTGGAAAGAATTTATTTGGTGATGATTTGCCTGTACGAATAAAATCAAAGACTGATATGAAGAACATGGTCAAGTCTCTCATTCCTCCAGCACCCAAACCCACAACGAATTCTAAATATGGAACTGGCTCAAGTGCAAATGGAAAGACTAATAATACTCAAACCTCAAATTCCTCAAAGGGGAATTTAAACTGGAAGGGCCCGTCTCGCACTCCTCACAACAGCAGCAACTACAACAACAGCAGCAGCTACAACAACCGCAGCAACTACAACAAATCCCGGGGCGGGCACGAAAAGAGCTACAACTCTCAACCCAAGAACAGTCGTCATTAAATAATAACGTGAGTCATGCGGGTAGACTTCAACATTTTATCTTTCAATGGAGAGAAATAACAACAGATCCCTTTGTTTTGTCTGCTCTCTCTGGTTTTAAATTACCTTTTGTTAGTAAGCCTATCCAGACCTACATACCCAAATCAATTCAACTAAATAAAAATGAGACATTGTCTATGCAGTTAGCTATATATAACTTGCTCTCTCTAGGAGCTATAGAAATGAGTGACGAAGAGCAAGAACAATTTATATACCCAATTTTTCTTGTGGATAAACCAAATGGTGGTCATAGATTTATTATAAATCTTAAGTACCTTAATACATTTTTAGAGGATGAACGTTTTCAATTAGAGGATTATCGGACTGTGCTTCGTTTAATTGAACGGGATTCATTCTTTGGGTCAATTGATCTAAAAGATGCGTATTTACTAATTCCTATTTCGGAATTGCATAGAAAATATCTAAAATTTACTTGAAAAGGCCAACTTTTTCAATTTTTTTGTGTACCGTTTGGTTTAAGTTGTGCCCCCAGATTTTTTACGAAGATACTACGACCAGTAGTCACTTTTATTCGTAAAAAAGGTTTTCAATCCGTAATTTACCTTGATGATAATCTTTGTATACAATGAATGTGTACAAAAGATTCGCTTTACAGTTTCAACCTTTGAATCATTGGGATTTGTTATAAACTATGATAAATCTGTTTTATTTCCTACAAGATGTATAAAATATTTAGGATTTGTTTTTGACTCCACTAAATTAACTATTTCTCTGCCGGGAGATAAGCGAATTAAAATTCATAGAATATGTGAGGCGGCTATTGGCAATAGGAAAATGGTGGTTCGATCATTTGCAAAAATAATAGGCCTTTTAGTTTAGGCGTCGCCAGCTATTAAATATAGTCACTTATATACAAAACATTTAGAAAGACATAAATTTTTGTCATTATGTCATAACCACAGCTATGAATCAATGTGTCATTTATCAACAGCAAGTCTTGACAATCTACTTTGGTGGAAAACGAAAGTTTTAGTTAGTGAAATGCCAATTCGTTTTGACACTTTTGATTTAGTTATGTATTCGGACGCATCAAAGTCGGGGTGAGGAGTGAGCTGTAATAATGTGCATATCAAAGGAAGTTGGACAATTGCAGAGAGGAAATATAGTATTAATATTTTAGAACTAAAAGCCGCTATCTTTGCAATACGCAGCTTTGCCACGGTGCCGAATTTGCATGTTCTCATGCGAATTGATAACACGACTGCAATTGCCTATATAAATAGAATGGGAGGAGTGCAGCACGTTATGCTGCATAGTTTGGCAAAAGAATTCTGGTCATATTGCGAGTCGCTTAATATGTACGCTGTAGCCTCATATATAGAATCAAAGCAAAATATAGACGCAGATAGAGAGTCACGCTCATCTAATTTTGAAACGGAATGGAAGCTTGACCCGATATTTTTAGACAGATTCAAGATGATCTGAAATTTTACCCTAATATTGACCTTTTTGCCTCATATCAAAACAAACAATGTCCAATATATGTATCTTGGAAGCCAGATCCCTTTGCTCATAGAATTGACGCATTCACATTGTCATGGGAAAATTTAATGTTTTATGCCTTTCCACCGTTTTCCCTTATTTTACGTGTTCTACGTAAAATTGTGACAGAAAAAACAGAAGGAGTCGTAGTAGTTCCAAAACGGGAGGGACAAGCATGGAACCCTCTTTTTAATAGACTTTTAATTAGTCCTACAGTGGAAGTTGTACCACATGCTAATTTGCTTTCTTTTTGTGGTACTTTACACAGTCTCAACAACAAACTTATCCTGGTGGCCGGGCTCTTGTCCGGAAAGCGTACGAACAACAAGGAACACCGGTCAGCTCTATCGATGTGATTCTCACCTCTATAGCTAAATCAACATGGTCTCAATAAAACTCCTCTCTATCTCAATGGTGGTCATTTTGTGCAACTCATAAATACAATCCTTACATTCTGTAGAGAATCTTCTCAAGTTTCTACAATCAAAATATGATGGAAGAGCCAACTATATTTCTCTCAACACTGCTCGATCTGCAATCTCTCTTCTTCAGATCTCAGAATCATCTTTAGGAAGTCACCCTCTTGTTACTCGTTTCCTTAAAGGTGTTTCACGTGAACGACCTCCTCTCCGTCGATATAATAATATATGGGATCCGACACAAGTGCTAAATTATTTATCTTCTCTGGAACCATTAGCAAATTTAACTTTAAAGGATTTAACTATGAAACTTGTTGGTTTGTTATCGTTAGTTACGGCTCAAAGAGTTCAAACGTTGTCAGTTATAAGAGTGTGTGACATTCACGTAAAAGAGAATGGAACTGAAATTTTAATATCTAGTAGTATAAAGACGTCTAAAGTTCATAAAAATCAGCCTTGTTTATTTTTACCCAATTTCAACAATAATATTAACTTGTGTGCAGCAAGCGTATTAAAAATGTATTTAGATAAGACTAAAAACTTCCGAGAAAATTCGGGAGAGTCAACTTTGTTTTTAAGTTTAACAAAAGATCACCACTGTGTGACATCTGAGACAATTAGTAGATGGATTCGTTTAATTTTATCTAATTCTGGAATTGATATATCAAAGTTTGTATCTTACAGTGTTCGTGATGCCGCAAGTTCTGCAGCTAATAGAGCAGGTTTGAATGTCGACCAAATTTTAAGTAGAGTTGGATGGTCGGACTCCTCGAATATATTTGCTAAGTTTTACAACTGTCCTCTAGATAATAGAGGTGATTTTGCACACGCAGTGTGCTCATAGTTTGTATGAAAATAAGTTTACCTCGAGGTTATTTATTATTTACTTACTCAATTTGAGATTATATATTACTAGTAATTAAATATGGTATTATTACTATTGGTGTTATATTTTGTGCATTTATACTGGGTTCCTTTTGAAAGAATCTGAATAATAAATACCCATTTTTGCATGCCTTTTAAAATGTACAAATGTGTGTTTTTACTGTCTTTCAACATCTACTGTAAGTAATTATTAATTATGAAGGGCCTGTCGAATGAAGTAGAATTGTATGATTTAACGATCCAAACTTACCTTTGGTGAAGTTTAAATCGTAATTCTACGAATGAAGACAGGCCCGGAATAATTACTCCCACCCTCCCATCATTTTAATTTGCATAAAAATTAACCCTATTAATTTACAGTAAAAACAGGGCTTTAAAATAATGAAGAGTATTAGAAGAGGGCGAGAGTGTGTAGAGAGAGAGAAGAGGTGTTTTTTGTTTTTTAGGTTTTAAAATGTGTGGTTATCTCAGATATACATGATGTATATACTGTAAGTAATTATTAATTATTCCGGGCCTGTCTTCATTCGTAGAATTACGATTTAAACTTTACCAAAGGTAAGTTTGGACCGTTAAATCATACAATTTTTTGGTTTCTCAAAAAACACTACGCATCACGCTTTTAGGTCCGAATTGAACTTTGTCATCTTTATTTTAAGACAGTTAACGATGACCGATTCTTCTGAGATTTCTAGCAGTTAGAGAGGTAGTGGGCTGAGAATATCAAGAATTGACTAAATTATTACAGGCTAAGGGACAGGAGGAGTGAACTCTCAAAAATTGAAGGTTCTGAAACTCCATCAATTTCAAAACTTCGACATTTAATTTAAAGGGTATAGAGCTGTTACAGCTCAAATGGCAGACATGTTTTGAACTTGGTGACTACATTCGAGATTAATAAAATTATTTTCCGTCTAGTATTCCTGTGTTCGAAGTGGAAATTATTGATACGATTCATTGGTGTATATAAATAAATGCTGCACGAGATGAAGAGCGAGAAATCCCCAGCATTACATTAAAAATGTATAAAAACTACTTTTTGTGAATCAGCCCAGTATAATTTCTACATGATCACAAAAGTGTTGATACTCCCCTGCAGTCTAACGACCCAAGTTTTTTGAATCTTTGTAGTACAGAAAAGTTCTACGTTTCACAGTCCAAGACGTTACTTTTACTTTTACTTTATTACATTATAACTCATTGAACATTTTTTTCCAAAGCTGACAGCAATTCAGGAAAGTTGCAACGACCTTGCAATTTTAAGTTTCACATCGTATTCGGTTGGGCGTCTGCGGCAGTATGGCAGAACATGAAAATACCTCATGCATAAAAAATGACATTACAATTTACAATTTCGGGTTTTTTTTTTTTGTAAATTTCCTACACTGTCGCACGTTCAGTATTTTACTACTTTTCCATAGAATCACAATGGCAATTTCAAAATGGTTCAAGTTCAATAAGGACAATACCTAAACCACAATTTAAATTCACTGGTCATATTTCAGCAACTTTTTTTTGGTCTCTATTTATACAAAAAATGATGAGTTTCGTGATCGGGATTCCACTTTCTCCTTCCTTTTATATACATATTGAAAGCTCCTCTGCATCTAAATCTAGTACGTGAAGCTTTATTTTGGGGACTCGTAACTTAAAGTAAGCCCACGTACATTTTCACTAGTGTCTGCGTCTACAAGGCAGGTCCTTAGGCAGAATAAAAAAAGGAAAAGAAAAGAAGGAAAATTCTTTAAGTCAAGAGAGTCAAAAATATTTTTCCTCCCACTCTCAAGTCTCATATATGGTATACTTCCTTTTACACTGACAACTTACATGGATTTCACATTTGCAATTTGCAAGGGACCTTCAAAATTCTCTATTGCAAGTAAGTACACATATATAAATACTTTTCTTCTCAATATTACAGAGTACAGAGCCTGCAGAAATGTATAGAAAAAGTGTACCTGGGAAATCACAAGGAAGGTGATGGTTGTTTCGAGAGTTTATTTTGGGCCTCATTTGGAGCTTTTCAATTTTGACCATTGTCCTTGATTAAAAACACACGTAGAAAACAAACTAAGTTTGATGGAAATTCCATCAAACGTGAGAGTCCTACAAAGGACTCTCACGTAATTTATTAGTTTTCAATGGCAGTGTGAGAAACTGAGACTCGCTCATTGACATATGTAATACATATTATGTATGTACAAGAGAATTCATGGAATTAATAAGACTTTCCTCCACATTTATTCAAAACTACATGTACTTATGCATCGGTTTTTTTTTGTCAGAGTGACGGCTTTTGCACTCCCTGAAAACGTAAACCTGAGGCATGCTATGTGAGGACTTTGTGTGTCTGGGATTCAGAGCAGGGAAATCTCATAGAGTTCCGGGTAGTGGTGGATTCTTATGGCTGGTAGTATGGCAAGCTCAAGTATCAAAATTAATATCCGTGCATTTGTGTGTGCACAGATATAGTACACGTGTACACACACACACAACTGGGTAAAATGCTGAAATAAAAATCCCGTATCCTGCCTTCATAGTCCATTTCCCTATATACAGATATCTGTATATGTATTACTCTCCTCGCCTCTCTCAATGTCACTGTAATTTATAACATTTGAATGTGAAAATATGAATACTCTCGGTATCCCCAACTCCCACCAGTAGAAAAAAAGTACATAAATATCTGTATATATAAGAATAGGACTGAGCGGAAGGCAGCTTGAATTTCTAACGAAAGCATGTGAACACACTCGACACTTTTCACCACAGACAAATTCAACCGCAAGGAAAATTCAACATCGACATTCGATTAATTCAAAACCATAATGCTGCGGAGGAAACTCTCTCTCTCTCTCTCTCTCTCTCTCTCTCCCTCTGTGCAATCTGATAGAGCAAGTGTTGCTATATAAAAGAAAGTATATATTATTAGCGAGTCAAAATACCCCGTATTAATATGTATGTACAGTTTGCATCTGATGATGTACATGTACACACAATCACACATTCACAGTCACAAATAACTGACTCCAGTCCTCAACCAACATTGAAACACACAAGTGTTCCCTTTATTTTCACTTGAGCTCCATCTGGATTGTGAACATGTGGTGGATTTTCTAAACAGAGTGTTTTAGTAGAGCGACCGTGAATAGTCTAGCTCCCATTCCTATTTGTATCATATGGCGATTGGAATTTTTTTTTGCATTCAAATGAATGACTTGGATTTCCATTGTGTGTGTGTGCAGCGTGCACATCTTTCCTGTCACGGACTGGACAGATGTAGATGTAAGGGAAATATAGAGAAGAAAATGCACTGACTGATTTCCTGGGTAGAGTTGACAGTATATAAAATGGATGCAGGACTCCATCGAAACTCCTTTGGGATTTTTAAAATGATGACGGACATGAAACCTTCTACACTGTGAAAATGAACCTTAGAATGAAAGTTATTTTGAATGTACTTATTCATGTGAGTAGGTGAAGTCCTCGTTAATTGTTTTGTTTGATGCATTGACGTTTCACTGTAAGATTCGTGTGAATTTGAATTGAGGATTTTTGATAAGGAATATTATTATGTCTGGGAAACAATCAAAAGTATCAGAAGTTAAACACCATAATTATAGGAAATGCCCTATAGACATTGAAAAACTGCGCATGTTTATTTATTAATATGCAAGTTGAGGAAAGTTTCTGCTTGAAATCAAAGTGGGAAATGTTACAAAAGCTATGTACGATATATTTATATATATATATATATTTGCAGACGATTCTCATCTGATTTGGATGGAGCTTCTCCATTACAATGTGTGTACTGAATATCAAATGCGAGTGCTCCATCGTTTGTTATTCTTTGTGCTCGTACATGGAGATTACGAAAGTAAATATGTACGTGTCCATTTGTGAGGATTCCCAAAATGCTCTCTCCTTTTATTTACATGCATGTATCGT
The DNA here is from genome assembly GCA_034699125.1 of Gisinianus flammeolus. Classification (NCBI taxonomy): domain Eukaryota; kingdom Metazoa; phylum Arthropoda; class Collembola; order Symphypleona; family Katiannidae; genus Gisinianus; species Gisinianus flammeolus. The sequence goes on from JAIUND010000525.1 coordinate 62,485, forward strand.
AAATACTTGTGGACATGTAAACCTTGTTTAGTCAAAATGGAAGCTTTCCCATTGAATTGAACCATCGCTGGTACTCGAATCAACACACAGAAGATCTGCAAACGATTCAAAACTCACAACTTACAATGGCAGTGAGGATTTCAGAGCATTACAATCTAATGGCGAGTCGAAAACCACTTGAAATTGAATTCAAACACAGAATTTGAAATGTATTCCTGTTTAATAAATCACATCCACATTGTAGACTATATGAGTTTGTAAATGCAGTGCAAAAACAAGCATTTGCGTCCCTTCTGAATGATGAAAGTGAGAGGCTGCTGAGAGTGGGGAGAAAGGAATTTTCCATACTCACTTATTTGTACGTAAAGAATCCCTCTTAACATATTTCCACACGTCATTGTGCAGAGACATTTTAAAGTTCATCCATCTCAAAGGGTACATATGAACACACGTTGACGTAACTAATGCAATTATCACATGAAAGCGTCAAGCGCCGGGGAAATGAGCAATATATATATCACAATTCAATTTGTTTTTGCATGAGTTTTTGGATGGAGAAAGCCAATATAATGGAGAACGAATTGTGCATTTGACAACTACAGGGAAAAATAATTGAAAAATGCAAGAAAAACATCCAGGTGTAGTGACACATGTTCCATGTTCCATGTTATGAGAAACTGAAAGTTAATCTCCATCAAGTGATTGGCAATCATGCCATATGTAAATGAAAATATTTTACAATTGATATTGACGTTTTGTCGTGACTTTTTTGCTCTCTCATGATTGTGTTGTTTGCATGACATTTTGGTAACAGATTGCCGTTGTGTTTTTTTGTTTTTACTATTGAACAATGACAGAGTACGACAAGGACAAGAGGCATGTATAAATTAAATTTATATGCAATGGAGACAATTTGGTAATGGCAGGCAGAAGGACAAAAAGAAATACATATACAACACTAAACTCACTCTTTTTATTTTCCCATTTCTTGTGAATTCCGTGCTATGGAAGACGATTTTTTTAAACAAAAAAGGGATTTATTGTACAACATAGTTTTCTGGGAAATCCAGATTGAATTTCAAGTTGAGGCGTTGATTTGGCATGAGCAAAAAATTGACTTTAGGTGTTGCCCCAAAGCAAAATTTGATTTATTATATTTTCCCTCATGTTTTAGTCGCTTGTCTAAAACAAGTCTCAAACTAAAGCATTGTCTTTATTTTGTAAAGTACTTTTGTTATTACATATGGACAATCTGAATCTGGCTTAGAAGTCTTTTCAAAAACCATTTCCAAATATCCTTTCCATTTCCCTTTTCTTGTTACTAAGAAATAAAAGTCCGACTTTCAAATTCCCTGCATTTTTCGGATTTTACAAAAGAAAAAAGCACTCAAAAATCTCGAGGTGTGTGTGTGTGTGCTCTTAAATTTTTCCAAGAATTTTTCCTTTTGAACCCCGACTATATATATTCTGATTCTCGGTTCTTTTATCTTGTAACTTAAAGCTAACACTACATAGAATATCAAATATATAAACAATTGAAAATTCAGTGGAAATACTCGGGATGCAGTGGACTATCATTTCCACCAATACACAACTTTTTACTTTAAATGTAGTCGAGTTTCAAAGTGAATTTAAAGTGAAACTTGTGTTTAAATTTTCTTTGTAGCGCTTTTCCATCATACTTTCTTTGCAATTTTTACTGTATAGCATGTTCACATTGAATCTACTTGTAAACATGAATCAATCCATGATAAGAAGCGACTCACGAGTTCACCAGGCGACGAACTGCATGTATACCATCACCATCCAAAAACAAAAATCGTGTTTAAATTTTAAACTCTCTGCTATAGTCAGGTATAGTTTGAACGGGAGAAGGTAAACTTTCTCTACACATTTCCAATACACACACGTAACACAAGTAATGGTTCGTATTTATTTTATTTTATTTTCACCCTTTTCGTTCTCCCACAGGGAATTTAATATATTCTGTCTATAGACGATCACTTAAGCGTGTGTTCAGAAACCATTTTCTGGCATATAATAATATATATACAATATCTTAAGGGATATATTTTAAGCGTGTTCCCTTTTCTATTTGTTCCCACTCTGCCCTCTGATCAAATCTTTTCTTATGTCAACCCGGTAGAAATAATGCCAGTAACGTGCAGTTTGCGTATTGCCTGTCATTTTACTTATACAAATCAATAAATCGGAAATCCCACACTCCATCTCCAACCCCTACCAAACATTTTTATCATATGTAAACGATTCCAACTTAGACGCAGTCCAGAAAAATGTTTCCCAACTGGAAAGCGTTTATGTATATCTAATAAGTATATATACTTGGAAGTGGCTAACAAAAAGAATGAAACCACAAATCAAAAAACTCACACTCAAAACCCAAGTAAACAATTTCCTGTGTTTATGATCAAATCAAAAATCTGTATATACAATATGTACACGAAATTCGCCGATTCGGATCCCAATGTTGTAAAATTACATACATGATATGGTGATTGAAGATTATAATGAGGGAAATGTCAATAGAGTGTGGGACAGTTTCCGTAATTCATGGATGCTCTTATGTATATTAAATAGGTAGCAGTGAAATATTATCTGTATACGAGGTGAAGTATAGTTGCAGTATGTCTTTGAAATAAAATAGGATATCGAGGTAAACCGTAGGATTTTCCCTCACTTATGGACTCTGTTTATGTGGGGGAGACAAGAAGATGAGAAAGTAAGAAGGAAGGCAGTGTATATAGAAATGAAACAAAGTTGAGACCATTTGTTCATATAGGGAGCGGAATAAAGTCATTTACTACATAATACCTGTCACTTCCGTTTGATTTATGCGATCCAATTTGGGACTATGGTATAAAGTAAATGGGTACCAACAAATGAGCTCAGGCAAGACTCTAGACATAACAGGATGGGAACTTTCTCTTTTTTTTTTTGGTGTGTATACTGTAAATACCAAACTGGGAAATAAGCATTCTTCCCCATTTCACTTTATTTACCATGTAAAATGTAAATGCTTTCTCTCCGTCTTGTGACAAATGAGAAGAGAAAGCACAGCAAAATTTTGAGAGATGGGGCATTGCAAGAAGATTTCAAGGATTACCAACTGAAATAGATCCGGAAAGCACAGTCGAGAAACAATTCTGAGGAATATTTGCATTTGAATTCTGAAAAAATCAGAGAGGATACACTTATAAAAGAATAAGTAAGGGGTGTACTCCCTGAATGTGTGTATTAAATTAAAGTGTACTTATTAAAGTGTACTTATTAAATTAAAAAATTAAATGCCTTTCTCCCTTGATTGTTTTGAAATAAGTTTGCCACGGAATCAACTTTGAAATTTTGACCGGGAACCAGAATGTGAACAAAAAAGTATTATTACATTTTCTGTGTACTTTTATATATGGGGAACTGGATAGAAGAACGGGTCAGATACTACTTTTCACTTTTTTGCATATTAATATGGACAAAAACATGGGCTATTTTATAGAAACAGTTAGAAATTTTTAAAAAAATTGTAAATATTTTTAATTAATTTAAAAA
>JAIUND010000526.1:0-66025 GCA_034699125.1 Gisinianus flammeolus
ATTTGAAACACCAAGAGTGCCACAAATACACTTAGTATAGACATCAGGGGTCTAAAAGGAGATTTTAACTTTGTCGCTTTTTTCGCATTATGTCGTCCCTGCATATTACCTTTGACGCAAAGATTTCACAGACTTGAAAATCCAATCGTGGAGATTTGTATGGGCAAGAAAACTATTGGAGAAATATCCATTTCCATTACTTGAATCTTGTCTCACGTATGTCCGAGACCATGAGAAATATGAATAAAAGCAGTTAGGAATGCAGAAAATAGAAAAATAAAAGGAATGCTTCATGTCTCATAAAAAATAAAAGTCCAACAAGAAGTGCACGTAAAAAACTAGGAACATGTATCAGCTATCAGCTAACCATTTACCACCAAGGCTGACAATGAGTTTTGTTGTAATATACTCTGCATTCTTATTACATGTACCTATTTTCTTCTCCCAGCAAATGTATGTGCACGTACACATTGTACACGTAGTGACATATAGTGAAGGTTGCTCAAGAGGGAAGTCGAAAAGGAAGACGCTCGCAGGTAGTTGGTATAGTTGTTGTATAGTTTAGCAGATTTGAGATGGATTTTTTTCTGGTGGTTATTTTTCCGGGCCGGTAAGTCCCCCCTGCTGCTGAGAGCTACCATGCTGTTGCTCTCATTTGTCATTTGTGAGGCCCCCTGCGTTTTGGAAATGCTTTCGAAATCATCATTATTCGACTTCGTTTCCCTAAATTCTCCCTAATTCTGATCATCATTAATTTTACTTTACTCGAACCTGTCCGTACCTTCCTTCACACACAACTCTCAAAAACTATCCATCTTATTTAAATTATCTTTTTTTTTAAAAAAAATGTATATTCTCTACAACACTTGATCTGATTGCATCATACTTACAAGTAACTATAAATCCATTTCAAATTATCTGCTTAGGTTTTGTTGTTTTAATCAGTAAAATTATATTAAATATTAGTTAATCCATCACTTTAAACTGGCACGACATTTCTGGTAAAGTGTGTAGATGTAGAATCCATCAAGACTTTTTCTACAAAGACAACTATACATATTATTACATGTAAAGCTAGAATCGAATGGAATTCACTAATGAAATTTCACATGTCATTTACAAAAATTTTCGATCAAGAAATGTATACAGAAGAGTATTAGGCTAACTCGTATATACCTATTACCTATATACAATCTTTCATTGTATTTAACGTGCAGACGTTCATATTGTAAAAGTGTATATATATTCATGGTCCAAGATATAGGAGTAAAAACTGGCTGTAGATTACATGTACAATAGGAAAATGTATAGAGTTAGAAGCACTGAGGGGAGAAAAAAAACGAGGAGAAGAAGATATGATCATCGAATGAGTAAATAGACGTAAGGGTAATGTCGGCTTATTTGAGAAGGCGTTTTTAGACTTGTCTATTATGTCACTTTGGTCAGATGGATCAGAGTTTCATCATCAGAGTTTCATCAGACACTTCATTTCTCTTGCATCTATCCATCCATCCTCCAATACCTAGATCATTTTGTACCATCCATCTATAATATTGTAAGTAAGTACATAGTAGGAAAACACGCTATAATATGGCCATAAGTACATTATGAGAAGCTCACATAAGATTTCTCACGTGCTTTTTCTGTCAGTGCAATATATAATATGTTTTTTGGAGTTTCTTTTTACAAATACGAATGGGAATGAGTATGTATTACATTACTGAGTATATATTTGATGAATATACTATTCAATGTGTCACACGTATGCATTTTTCTGTACTTACGATTAGGGTTTCAAAGGGTAGTTAAGTATTGAATTTTTGGAGGTGATCGGGCTTTAGTTTGATTTGGGTTTGTCACCAACAACAAATTTCACAATACTAATATTATGTTATGGGAAATTAGTATAATTTTGTTGGTAGGTTTTGTGTATTTTATTCGGTCCAGCGCAAGGTTGAGTGTTTAGTTAGTTGGAAAAATCTTGTACACCAACAGTTTCACAAGCAAGTAGTACATAATATATGAGAGAATTCGTCTCACCAACGATAAGTAACTACCAATATAGGTATGTACATTGAGAGTTACATGCTCTACAAAAAAATCTAGTGTAACGTGTGTAACATGTATTTGGTTAAGTTTTTATATATAGGTAGCTGACGAGATGGGCAACAGAGTATGTCCAACAATCAATTTAAAATCTATCACGTTTTATATATCACGACCTGTAGAAATTGTGATATTTAAATTACCGATTTCACACGTCTGACGGTTCAGAATGCAGCTGGATCTACATTTACAATCTCTCAAGTCTCTCAGGCAATACGCTTCGTCTGAACAGTGTGGATGTAGATTGACGATACATTGAAGAATCGTAATATGGATTGAATATTTGTACAGGCATATAATATCCTACTTTCATTTCTATTTTGTACATTCCAATTCCATATCATTCCTTATGTAATGTTTGATTTTTTTTAGTAGAGCTTTTTTTGTTGTGAAAATCTCTCACGGTTACTTATTAGGATTCTTTTCGCAATCATTAGTGTAAATGAGGGTGATATCCGAATTGTTGTTCTGTCAAACAGTGCCATGAAAGGCAATATGAGGTTCACTGTGTGTACACAATAATAATAATATTATTATTATTGTGTAATATATTTTATAAATGAGAAAAATATCGTGTGAGTAATTCTCATGTGACATTCATTTTACATTGTGATCTTGACCTGAGAGGATTTAAAATAAAGTGAGATGGATCTAAATTAAGTAAGATTTTATATTTAGATTGAAATCAAATGGTAGATTTCAAGTAGATAGATAAATAGGTAGATAGTGTATGTAATTAAAAGACTTGAGTGTGTGTGAAATGGAGTTTAGTGTGTTGATTGGGATGAAATGAGGTTTAATTGCGTAAGCCGAAGATGTTTTCCATTTCAGTAGGTATCAATGCTGGTTACGTATATAAATATATAAATATACTCGGATGGATAGATGGATGATGTGAACGTGGAAATTATAGATGATGGGTCGGTTTCCATTTGTAGGCGGCAGGGGGTTTGAGATTAGTTCGCACCTTGATTCTGATTGATTTGTGCCGACCCTCCGTTCAAATATCAATCGTTCCTGCTCATCTAATTCATATCCGATCATATCTCTCTCTCTCTCTTTCTCAGCTCTTCCTCTCTACTCTTAACCACATTTATTAGCCCTACAGCTCCATTTATTTATCCACACGGTAGTGTGCTACCTTTAGTTTTTATTTTTTATAGCTTATACATATACTTCGAATACATTTGAATTCTTATAGTCTTATTACATATTCCTATTTCTTAATATGCCGCATACTACTTGTATGCGAAAACCATTTAAGTAAAAAATATATCCCAGTTGAAGTGTAGTGCAAGTTTAACTTTATAGTGTTGTGTCCAGAGTTTTAAATAAAAATGAATGTAGAAGAAAAGGAGGAAAAATGTGAGAGATTTCTTTTGGCATTGCAATTTATTTAGTATGGTATTTTTAGTGAAATATTTATAAGCTTCTGGGCTTGCAGTATTATCAGTATTTATACGATTATCGCACAAGGACTTTAAATTTTTTTTTTCCGTCTGAATGTAGTAAAATAAGTACAGCTATACATAATGAAGCAAACAAGGAGAATGACATAAGCACAATTTGATTTGTGTGTACATGTGGTGTGTCTATACTTGTAATGGTTTTTATTTGTATATGTATATGACTTTTGTAGCAATTTATTCTATTACTGAATAAATGTTGACTTCACATATGGGGAAATTATAGGTTGAATTGGAATTCTCTTGTAGTTAGAAGGTAGACTCAAGATACGTGACTAACGGATTTTGAGGTTCAATTTTTGGAGTCGTCTCTATGAATTGTCCTAATTATTGAGTAGAAGATGAAATACAAATAACAAATAACAAATAGAATGGATGCATATCATATACAGATGGATAAAGTTTACATGTCCTGTCCTCCTCCGTCCTCCTCTGGACTGTTTGGAGTAATGAGAGATACGAGTGAATGATGTTTTGGAAGCTATATTTGGTATCTGATCGCGGATCGCATGCAGTGATGGGGATGTCAGGACATTGATTGCGGTTTTCGGCTAAACGGGCTTAAAGGCTTGATTTCCTTTTCAAATTACCGTCACACAATAATCGTTACAAAATGTACAACAGTACCTAATAACTACATGTACAAAACTGCTACTGCTAGCAGTGCTAGCTGTACTGATTTGTGATTCACTTTGTTCACTACTCATCCTGTTTTTTTTTATTTTGAAAAACAAACTTGAATATTGGTCAGTATTAATCTTTGAGAGTCCAAATATGAATTTGTACTACACAGTTTCTATGAAATTACTGCAAAAACGTGGTTATCCTATGTGCTAATGGTTCATTTGTTTTGTTTTTATTTTTTTGTATAATCTAGTTCGTGGGGGGAATCGTGTTTCTTAGCCATCCGTAAGTCAACAACTTGAATGCAAAAATGTTGTATTTATGAATTCACCTGTACAAAATCTGAACTTGACAAAATATTATTTAATTATTAAAATTTCAGAGACGGCCGTGATTGCTGCCTTGGTTTTATCATACAACTATGGTAGTGCTCTGCTAGCACTCAGCTTTGTCGTCGGCTATGCTGCCGCTGTCTATGCTCTTGTATCAGACTATACTACTACAGATGTCTTGTGGTCTATGCAAGCTGCAAATGTGCCCATCATTGTCATCAGCAAGGTACTGGCTCAAATTTCAAGTAGATTCGTGAAAAAAATCGGTATGAAAAACGACCAAAATTGACTGAGAATATCTCAATGCTATGTTCCTACTACTAGTATTCCATTTTGCCCTTTTCACACAATCGTATTTTTTACAATCTGTAGGTACATGTCATACATGTGTAAAGTAGAAAGATTTTGAAATAGGAATATTTGGAATAGGAACTCTAGAAACAGAATGATGCGTGTTTTTCTCACGTATATTTGGAATTCGGACTTTTGTTCATCGTAATCGTTTTGAACGGGACTATGACAAATGTATAGTTCAAGTGGGTACCTCGTAACTTAATTATTCGAGATTGAATTGCAGAGAAAAATGAAAATATTGTCGGTGACTTTGAATTCCGACTGCGAGAATATATTGCCAATTATGATTGTGGTGAATCTACACTTATTTTTCATTAGGATATCGAGTGCACACATGTAGGTATTCTATAGGTATGTATTATTATGTATATTACAGAAGTACATGGTCCCTTACATAAGTCGGTGTTCTTATGATATAACATAGGTGCTGCGTTCTATAGAGCGAGGAGACTTTGTAGGTGGTTTTGAGGATAAGGATACCTTGAACAGTTTTACATCATAACTAATGTTTCTAACTCATGGTTTATTGTAACACAATTAGTTAGCCGCTAGAAAAAGGTGTTGATAGTTCCTTTCTTCAGTCTTCCGTTTTACCTTTAATCAGTCTCTCGGTGGCCTTTTGAAAATGGTTTCATATTCCATGTAGTACTTTTTGTTTCTTGCCATCCGACCTTCCATTTCCATTTTTGACCATCTTCAATTTTTCATCCGTCAGAACCTGATTTGGTTTTGTTTTGTGCCCCCATGGAAAAACTGGGGGAAAAACTAATTCTTAGTCATTTGTCTTGCTTTAGAATGATTAGAGAGGGCCTAGTTTTTTTTGACTACTTGAAATTGAATTTTAACGACGATTTGACAGGCCTATAGATGATTCGAGAGCTTGAGGTTGTGATTGAAAATTTTCCACATAAAAATGTGCAGGATTCTTTGAAAAATTGAAATTTTGTTACATCAGTTTGCATTGCGTATGTGTATTTTATTTAGCAATCTTGTATATATATTTTTAAGCTAAAAAAAGTTTTGGAGGAAATTAATTTGAAAAATTGACTTTTTGGGCGCAAGTTATAATTAAACTAAACTTACTGGTGGTAGAGAAAGCATTCAAAAGCACAAGTTAAAAGATGTAACAAATAAATGAACTTGAACCTGAACGAGATGGGAAGTCATTAGGGATATGACATTTTTCAAAGATTTCAGGGAATCCTATGGAAACGTGATTTGAGAGTTCGACATTAAATGGGTGGGCAAGCAAGTCAAGCAGAGTCTTTCTTTAGGAAGCATTAAATTAAACATAAGAGTTAGTTTACTTCTTATAGGTAGTGAGAAGATGTCAACGGCAGCTGGATGTAGATGAATTCCCAGAAATGAGTCTTTTGTTTCAGAAGACCAGGGAGAGAGAGAGAGAGAGAGCGTCCTCTTATAGTGGCAGGAGCCATGTGAATCAATTCAAAATAATATTTTTGCTCTCATCATCACTCTCAGTGGGCATACAGGAGGGTTTTATATGTACTCTGACTGAGCGAGACCACCTAAGTGTAGTTTGAAGACACTTAAGCCATACATACTTTGTCAAAAGGCATAGAAAAGACGCAAGTCTTAACTTCCTCCTTTTATCATTTCATGGAATTCTCTCTCTCTGTCTCTCTCTCATTACTATCCCTTCGTTTTAACTCAGCCAGCCATTCATGAACACTTCCTAATTAACAAAGTTTTCATTTTCCTTTGCCAATCTTCTATGAGAATTTCTTATATTTCCATGCATACAGATATGCAAATTGAAGGTTTTACAGCAAGGTTTCCCACAGGCTGATTAATTACTAATTACGTCTTATTATCCTATTTGCATATAGGTATATCCATATAAGTATATTTATATTGCAAATGCTGTGTTTATTTTCTTCCTGAAATCCCTGTGGAAAAGTTTTATTAACATTTTCCTCTCCTTTCCATACATTATATTAATTTAATTTCGAGTTAATTTCCACAGTACCTATCGTATGTGTACAAATAGTTATATCTTTTTCTACTCAAATTTCCGGGGAACGTCATGGTTTGGACATTCGAGTATGTACTTTTTTTGTAAATACAATGACATTTCAAATTTGTATTTTGATCCCTGGATTGTACAAGAGTATTGAATTCAATGGCGTGTGTAGGCGTGTGAGCAGGTGTAATTAATGATTAATTTGGAGTGATAATAATGAATAATATAATTTAGAACCATTTTAGTTCTCGCTCTGTTTAAATCCTGAAAGCTTTTGAAGATTGCTACAACATATTTTCTATGCATTTGGTTGTGCTTGTTTATATTATGAAATGTGAAGGCATGTATGTACTGTATATGATATGCATTGTATTTTATGCGTGTGACGAAATTTATTTGGTGCAGATGCTCCAGGCATTGACAAATTATCGGAATCAATCGACGGGTCAGCTTTCAGCCGTTACAGTGTTTATGCTCTTTTTGGGGTCTGTCGCTCGAATATTCACTTCGATCCAAGAGACTGGAGACCAAATTGTCATCACAACCTACTGTGTTGCGTCTTCTGCAAATGCTCTCATCGTCTTCCAGATGCTTTGGTACTGGAACTCAAAAGCTCGAGCAAGTCCCAAAAAACGCGCTCAAATTGCCGGTAAAGCAAATGGGAAGGGTGGTAAAAGTGCTAATAGTACAGCGAATAAAAAGGGAAGTCAAAAACCTAAAAAGAAGTAAGAGCGTATAGAAGGAGAGAGGGATAAAATACGATTAAGTTCTTTCAAATAGCAACTAACGATAAGTATATTTAAAAAGTTCATGTCTATAGACATGTTCATAGTTTATTTACAAAAGGATTCGTTTATAGTCGAAAGAAATATTTAAGTTACATCAAATATGTATATACCTAATATCATGAAAGCATTTACTTGACACTGTGTTACAATTATAATCATTGTAAAATATGCACGAGTGCTTGTTGACCAAAAGGAAAGATCATTCTAACTCTATATATATTCCTTATTTTTAGAGGACACAGAAGTATTTAATCTCGACCAATACGGAGGGGCAATAATAATTATAGCTAAAGTTGAGCAGCTCAGACGAGAAACTCAGGAAGCCAAAAAATAAACAAAAGAATATATTGAAGATTTTATTACACCAAAGAAACAAAGCATAATATTACTTATTAGAATTTAAACCTTGCTTATTTTTCTCCGTAAACATAGCGGTCTATTTTATCAGGTATTCATGTAGTATAGGATTTCTAAATTATCGCCAAGTACTTAGGTATTGAAACTGAAAACAATTGTGCATGTATAGAGCTTTAGTTATGCATAGGAGTTTTTCTACAGATCGTGTCTCAGCTTAGTCCTTAAGTTTTGGCTGTTACCGTCGGTAGTTTACCAAACTCAAGATGAATTTTAATTGTGTTGAAGATAAATTACCAAAAAGTCGGAAAAAGATTTTGGGGGATGTGGAGTGGAGTTAAAAGTTTTAACTTAAACCGTGTACTATTCCTGGGGCATATAAAGAAAAATTTATGTATACGTTTAATATCCGTCACTAGAAAATATCGTAGGTGCATGTACGCACTAGAAAATATTTTAGAGTTAAAAAAATGCCATTATGATGTACTAAGTACGTCACATCTATAGAAAATTGTTGTACCAAAATTAAGCTGATAATATATTATGTACTGTGTGTTGAATTTTTCATGACATAAATGTATGTATTTAAGAGTTAATTTATTATTACATACACTGGTTGTGGTGATCGTGCTGGTTCATTTAAATGTATCTATCTATAAAAATAATCATTTTAGAGAGCAATTAATAGAGTAAGATTATGGTTTTGATCTCACAATAATAATAATTATTATTATTGCGACACTCTTTAATCCACTGTATCGAAATGAAGACCAAAATTGCGAGTACGCACGGTTGATTGCTCGTACTAGATTCGAAAAATAGTAGGGGGGAAAGCTCGGGAGCTTGTTATAAATGAAAGTACAGGAGAGTGATAAATAATGTGTTGCCCACAGTGAGACGTGGGTTCATGTTAAGAAAAATACAAGACGGTTTATTGTTACAGTAAAAGCTAGGAAAAGCGAATAGGTATAGGTTGAACGTTGGGAGCGTACAGGAAAGTGAATCTTCTCTGTACAAGGTTGTGTTTCAAGTTCCTCGCTGGAACATGTGGCTTAAGAGCGAATGAATAGTGGGAAGACGACTCTACGTATTTGTTAATGGTAGAATCTATATAGAATCTAAATATGTGGAGCTTTGAACTCCCAATATAGGTATAACAATACTATAGGTATGCTAGCATTAGTTTATGTTATAGTCTCACTAATATTAAATATTATTACGTAAATACTTGTTAAAGTTTGTTTTTTTTTTGTTTTAATATAAACATCAGCTTCCTGCTGTTTGTATTATTGTTTTTGGTGGTGGAAATGGAATTTTGTCTGTACGTACAGTTTAAGCAATAACTTGATCATTTTCAAACTCAATTGTTTGATTAAAGTTGTTATTAGATAATCTATTACACAATAAGGATTCGTCCAATAATAATATATGAAGTGTCTCTATTGCTCATAACATTTTGTTGTTCGCTAACGATGGCGTTTTGAATAACGGAATGAATTTGAAAGTTTTTCATAATATTTACAAAACACGTACATATACTCAACAAATTCTTTATACTTAATTTGTAGTCAAACAAATTTTTTAAAAATTATATCGTGTATTGAGTTCAAATACTAAAGTGTATTCATTTTGAGCTTGGATATCTCAAAAGGAAAAACTATACAACGATGGAAAATAATTGCGAATTTTAATATGATGTAATTAGAAATAAAAAAGAGTAAACAAAATAAATGATAATGTTTTTTGTGCTCATGTTTTTAATCGTAAAAAAGTAGTATCAGGTATAACTCGCGTCTCATACAAAAATGCAGAATAGAAATCACAATGGATTTTGCTATACAGAATGACGTGATAGCTATGATACCCGTCTCAAAAGTTTGGGTAAGGATTAAAAGGGATAACGAGGGTGACATCCTCTGTATGTACAAGGCAAAGGATGAAGCATATACGGACGGACATGAGGACCTTAGCATGGAGAATTGGAAATGACGCAAAGCAGTCCGTAAAATGACATAGCCGTTGAGAAAATGAACGAGAGTATATATAGGGAATGAATAATGTGAATTTCATTGTGAGAATGGGACAATCGATGTGACCATGTTGAAAAATGACCTCATCCTATATAGAGGCAAAAGTCCGAAACGTTTGTCTTCCTTCACTTATGGCCGTTTCCTTGTCCCGGGACTCTTTGACTGACATATAATCATTGGATCCATCCAATCCAATGAATTTCATTCAATTCTGGCTTGACTCCACACTGATACATTTCCATTCCTCTCTCTCCTCTGCCTTGTCTTTCCCACCCATCGGATTCATCTTGTCAATACTTTGGCTCGCTCCGTCCACCCGTCTGTCTTTTCTCTCTCGCTCTCAGTCTCTGATTTTCTCCATTACACTCATTTCATTATTTCTTATCATATTTATCTGTTTGAGAAAACTTGACAAACAAAGTAATATTTCATTTCCTTTCTCTATAATGTATTTCCACAATGTTTGCCATGTACATGGTTTTGTGTATATTTAGTATATTATGTACTCCAACAGAAATTCAATTTTCCTAAACAATGAATTGAATCTCACATGCATTCATACACATAATAAAGTGTGGTGTAGTATTGCAGTAGTGTGTTATTACTAATATTTAAGATTTGAAACGCTGTTATCATATTACGAAGATTATGAATAATCCATAAATTCGCCTTCCTTAATAGTCTACTATAAAGCATGAATTTAATTGATGAATTTGAAATATTTTCAGTGCTACTAGTCTTACATGAGACAGAGTAATACATCACAATCATCATTGCTTTGTTATTCCGTCACAGGAAAAATAAAATTAAGACAAACAAATGAATGCTGTTAATATAAGTTACAATTATCACACTTTGGTTTATTTGCAAGTCATATTATGTCTCTGTCACTAGTATTTATCACTTTCAACTTCATCTTGCTCACGATTTTCTCTTGTCTTTTCGAGTACACTTGAATTATACATAATGTACGCACACACATATTATTGTTTACAGTATGCATGTACTGCCTGACTTTGGACTTTCCACGATTTTTTGAGAGCGGAGACTCCTGAAGACAAGTTTAATAATGTGAATGTGATTGTGAATGTGAATTGAAGGTATTCGCAAGGTATTCCCTCAAGTTGAGCTGAGAAGTAGCAATAAGTAAGTGGGAAATGTTCACACTGTCGACGACTGACCATGTTCATCTTTATTTTTGTGTCTAATAATATTTCTCTCATTCCATGGTCAAGTTTTTAGCAAGCCCAGCGGGGGAAGTCGAATCTATTTTTATTTTCGTAGATTAACTTTCAAGTCCAGTCAAGCCTCATTTTCATTACCACATTATTCCACAATACATATTTCATTATATCTTATTCAATTTTGACAAATGCTACAAGCAAGTATACTTGTACTGGTAGTTAAGAAAATTCCCAGTGCATATATGTATTTATTTTGCAATGTCATATCCGTACGGCCGTACGGGGTAATACTAGTATGTTTTCATCCTGTCGTATAAACTGGCAATGAATTTCTACGTAAAAAGTATCAAGTTTTAAACTTTTAAACTACATACAGATGACTGATTATCCCTTGGTATCTTGATAAATCACTATCATTGGTAGTATCATTATGTAGACAGACCATTTCAATTTAAGCTATGCCATTGTACATGTTCTCCTCATCTATAGCAAAGATTTATTTGATCATGTTTGTCATGTACAAAGAAATAGAGAATGAGAGAGAGAGAGAGAGAGAGAGAGAGAGATACTTGGAGAGAGGGAGAGAGAGAAAATGAAAATCCATTCCGTTTCGGGGGATTGAGGACACTTGGCGGACGGTAAAAATTAGTATACGATAAAAAAATGCATTGGTTTCCCGGATTACATGGTGGTTATACTTTGACTATACATGATATATGTACTTGAACTACTTGAACTCTTTTTATGTAGTACTAGATATACTTTTAAACTTCAAGTTTTCACGCACATTATACAGGGATAATAAATGCATGTAGGTATGTACTGATATGTAATATGTATGTATCTGTGGTCTTCTCTTATAGTGGTTTTCCCCGACTTTGGTACAAATGAAATGGTCATATTTAATCAAAGGTTTAGTATGAGTAATTTCTATTCGTCTATACGTTGGATGAGGAAAATGAAAATGATTGAAACTATTTGAAACGTATAGTAAAGCTACATTAATTATGCAGAGGAGACTCATCGTCATATAAATATGAGTATGTATAATGTATCTATCATAGATTGGTTACTTTTTTAGTATAGGTAGGTAGGTAGTAGTAGTAGTAGTAGGTTTATTCGTATTACGTATATCTTCTAGTTAAAAGCCATCCTTGTTATATAATATACTTACTCTAGGGTTGGTGGTGGATTGGATTTTGATATAAAAATAAGTTTTTCCACGTCCAGAGCCTTGCTTAGTATATGTATATACTGGGATATGTACTTATGTAGGTGGAATATAATATGTGTGTGTGTATTTGTCTTGTTAGGAAAGAGATTGAGTGAGTTGAGGACAATTTCAATTATTTCCTATTAAAGTGGGCTTGGGCTTTTTATTGTGTGACTGTGGACCCGAGTTCGGATTGAGTTTGAGATTGAAATGAAAAAAGAAGAGAGAGAGAGAGAGAGAGAGAGCGAAAGAGGAGGACGAAGGGGCTTCTGTCTCTGTGTCTACGTATGTGAGGGAGTCGAGCCGGGTATTTTCGGGATTTTCACTAGATAGATTAGGTTTTCCACGAATGTCACATAGAATCCTTCTCTTGACGATCCCAAAAAAAAGTAGTCGGAAGCGCATTTCAAGTCACCGAGAGAGAAGAGACGAGAGAGAGAGAGAGAGAGAGAGAGATGACTGAGTGACTTAATATGTGTGCACACACCACTCCTCATATGCTCTCATACTATAGACTCTTCTCTAATCTTTACAAAGTTCTCCACCGAACCGGCTTGAGCAGAAGCTTTTTAATTGATTCCACCACCACGCCAGGGAAGCTTTTCTCTTTCGCTCTCTCTGTTGCCGAGACTATATCTTCTATATATTCTCTTCCATTTTAGTCCCTGTTTTGGGAAATCCTTTACGGCATTTTAAATAGTTTCTCCTTCTCCAAAACCAAAAAGGATTTAAAATAATATTTTCATTTATTCATTAAATTTTCACTCAATGTCTTTCCAGTAATCTCATACATTGTCCTCATCACCAGAAATGAATGTGTATCACACACTGTCAACCAATCCAACTTTCATTTCCTTACAAAGATGTCATCATTCCTGTCTAAACATTGTCATATACAGATATGTATTAGAGTATTAGCTATGCACCATATTATTATATATGTGTATACTCGGCTTATTTCTAAACCACATGACAATTATTATTATTATTTGCCCTCATTTATTTAGTTTCTATATCGCGAAAACTCTGCTTAATGTAGTAAATGTAAAATTTAAAAAAATCCCCCAGTGATTCAATACGAAGTATTTCTTTATACATAAAAAAAATACTCAATATAAGTCCGTTATGCAGTAGGAGTAGGAAGATGAAATGTGTACATATAGTTAAATAGAATGTGCTTTTCTCTCTCGCTCACTGACTCGCAATCAGTCTAGGGAAGAGAGATGAGAGAAAGGAAGTGAGTTCATGAACTGCAACGGAGGTGCGTGGTACATGTAAACGCACCGTTTGTCCGTTTGTGTTTGTCCATTTTACATATGTGGTAAACTATACAGTATGATGAAGGCCGGACGGATATGATGTCAGAATAGCTTATATCCCGTATAAAATATCCTAATTCCTGTAATCCTAATCCATTCTACTGATGCGATAGTTCTCATCTCTGCCCTGGAATTCCATTTTTGTCCACTCTCTCAATTTAAAAAAAATATTATTATTATTATTATAACGATACACATATAACAGTATTCTTTTCATATGTAAATGAAGCTCTGGAACAATTTTCTCTCTTGAGATGGTTCCGTGTCCAATGAATGTTGAGATTATCTGTAGTCTGTACAAGGCAATTGCTTAAAAGTCAATTTTTCAAAATTAATCTTGAAAAATCTTACACCCTGTTAAATTAATAGAACATGATGATAGTGTAATAACTTCAATTAATTATCACCTATCGAATACTTTTCGGTGTTTATTAAACTGTTTATCTATCCAGTTGAATCTGGAATGAGAGATGATGAACGTCTTACAGTCTGTTTTTTTAAATGTAAAGAGATTTTACTACTCAATACTCAAGAGATATAGGGGACAGGGTGAGTATAGAAGAAATATTTAAAAAAAAAAAAATAGATTAATTATACGTGAGATGGGAAGGGAAGAGGGAGGCGAGGTGTGATTTAGTTGATAAGACTTTAAAACAGATCGATTTACTTAATTAGAAGTCTTAAAACATCTCGAGTGTGTGTATGTATGTACAACAAATTTTCCACATGTGTAATAATGATAATCAACTTAATAAATATTTTATGTTCGATTAATAAAAGTATCATCGGGTGGAATCTTGAGATTTCATTTGACGTTAAAAATCGACGTGTGGCAACACCAAGACATTGAAGACATGGAGCCCTTAGTAACAAAAGAGAATGAAATTATTCATGGATTGTAGAGCCAGGGCAATTGAACTACTGAAGACTATCAAGCATATCCGATATAAAATCATATAAAAAATACTATACTACATATATACGTATTGCAGGGTATAAATTGTATACAAGCTAAGGGTTCAAAGTGTTTCCTTTTCTTCACGTGCATCTTCCAAAGGGCACAAGGCCGTGAAAGTCCTTCTAGCCACACACAAATGCACGTATCGCGACTGATAAATCTCTAAAGCCACGTTTGTAATTTGAATTTCGTAATTTGTAATTAATAGCTGTCTGATTCTGATGATGAGCAGAGGTGAATGTCAAATCAAATATGTCAAACTAATTTCAAGATCCTCAATGTAGATTGACAAATCGAATTCGAGTAATAGTATTTGATTAAACTCACTTCTCACAGTGCGTACATGTATAAAGATTTAATTTTAATAAGCATGGTATATACTTACGTAAGAATTTAATTTTGAAACATGTTCATGTGACCATTGGGGTTATTTTTATTTTTACACAAGGGATAAATTGTGAGAATTTTGAGGAGATATTTTTTTATGCGTTGGCCATGCAAAATGAGGGAGATGTTTTGCCATAATCAGATGTTTTGAAAGGGTAAAAATACATACTATCAGTTTTACGTACATACGGGAAAGCACGCTTACAATAAAAACTGTAAGTGTAAAGGATGACTTCAGTCTTATCATTAGTATTTCTTATCACACGGTGTACACAATTTTGAATTTAGACCAGAGTCCGTTTTGTTTCCTTGGAATTGTATGTGTCTACAGATGCAATACCTGTGTATGTTATGTATAGGTATTACATGTACAAGTCAGGATTTACTTATGTTGTGGAGTGGGTATGAGATTGTATGTGTACGTATGTGAGGGAAGGAGGAAAAAAATTCAAGCATTTCTTATTACGTAGCATGATAAAGCACATTCTGATGTTGGGCTTTGATTGCTTTCCAACACCATCAGTCTAAAATCAAACATAATCACTAAGATGAAGATGACGGATGAATCAGCCCAGAGTATATGTATCTCGTGTCCATGAGGTTGTTTCTCGGCTTTGGTTTTGGCTACAACTCTCTCTCTCTCTCCCTAGCTCACTCTAGCTCTCCTTCTTGCCTCCTGTAATAACAATAATATTATTATTATTATATAATAGATACATGTATCCTTGACTATGCATCTCCTCTACTCCTCCGTCTGTACATACAGATACACGTGAACATGTGCGAAGGTGAAGGGAAATTGTCTGACCCAACTAAAACTTAAATCTCTATTTCTTTTATATAATATAACAATCAATGCTTCTTCTTGTATGTACAGACAATTCATCCCATCTATATCTGTGTAGTACAAATGAGGTTACGATATGTGGATAGTCGTGTTGATTTGACTTTGGTTGAGATAGCCACAGCCACCAATGAACTTGTGCAGACTTTCAGCATCTACTCATATTGACATATGTAGATACAACTGTCCATTAAACTCTGTATCATTTCTGGTCATCAGCGATTCAGGTATATATATATATGTGTGTGTACGTCTTTTTCAAAAAAATCTTTTAGCTATATGTATGTACAACCAAAGAGTCTTTCACCACACACAAAAAACATACCCCAATTATAAATTATCTAATCACTCCAATGCTCCATCTCACTAGTTTGTTATACTTTGAATTGAGAGCTACCTGCTGGCCCAAGAAATACGCGTATTTATCATCAGCATCCTATAAAATGTCTATAAAACTCTCTGTGCACATTTAATTCATCAATATATTCTTAATCTTAAACACTCCAATCTTGCATGTAAAACCCCTGTGCGCACAAAGTGACATATTTATTTCTTGCCTTAGTTTCAGAAAAACGTAACCTAAGAAGTAAGACACCAATGATATCGTATCATTAGCTGCATTGGTTTGTTTAATGACAAGGGAAATGATGCGTGTACGAGTTGAAAGAATTGTTTTATTTGAATGAATCAATAATCTGGTATGTGCGTATTATAATCTTAAATACAACATGAATTTCATATCATTGGTGGACAAGGTTAATCCTCGATCCTCAATACAATCGGGCCTTATAAGGTAAGTAATTTTACGATGCACAGTGATATAAATCTATGGAACTTCTGGAATTTCATTCCATCCACTGTTTTTTTTCTCCATTATGTTTCCGCCTATCATTCTGGTATTCGATTCAATATCTTGGTTCTTGTAAGTAATAGTAATCGAGTCTCTTTCGTTCATTCAAACCAATGAAGACTTTCCTCGTTGTTTTTTCTTCTTTCCTCTTACTCAAGTCGTGCAAAATAGTAAATAATCAAAATTTTCACAGAAATAAATACCTAAATATATAATTGATAGCAGTAGAATTTCACTAGCAGCTAAAAAAAGGGTACGAACGTATAAATTTACCCGAGCCATCATGGGAAAACTCATGATAAATGAAACAGGAATAGACTTTGTGTACATAATGATATTATAAAGGGCTCCGAGTTTGGTCTGTACTATTTACTATCATGAGAATTCCCTGTCAGAGAAGAGTTAATCAATCTGCGGGGAAAATGACACGCCACTATACATGACATGACAATAATCTCGCTCTCTCTCCTCTCTCCATTCGTTTTAGCCTGTCAAGTGTGCAGTCAGACGTGAGACTCGATCGAATGATGATGTCATAAAAGTATTAAACCAATCCGTTCTCTTCCCCTTGTTTTCATTATATGTATAACACAAATCTTACTTTTTATGAACCAGCTTCGTACATTTATTCATAATGTCTATACTTATTAAATAAAAGTACAAACACCAAAATCTTTTTAAAAAATAAAGTATAAATATTCATCAATAAAATACGCACATCTTCGTATATGAAAATTGATTCTACTGCAACTCTTGGTGTTTATGTATGTACATATATTCACGATGACGAATGTATTAACTGCATGAATGTTCAGTGTAGTATAGGAAACTCTTTTAATAATTGTGTACATGTACACACAGTATACAAGTAAGTATACACTGTCATATCTACTATTATAATGCGACAGACATAGTGGAGGTTGCTGAAATATTCTCCATTCGGAATTGTTCATTTCCTTTTTAATAAGATACGGTAATTATGCACGGGTCGAGAGCTCCTGCTAGTCCATTATAAAACTCTAAGCTTTTTTCGATCCAGAATCTAAACGTACCTGCTCACATTGAAAATCCCATCCCTTTACTTCATATCAAATGTAAGCTGCTGTATCTGTAATAGTAGGTAGGTTTGTTATGTTATATATCCTGCATTGAAGGTACATTATTATAATTATTATTACTGAAGCTCAAGACTTGTCTAGTCCACATAGATTCCATTTCATACTCATAAGAAGGGCGAATAGCTCGTGTAACAATTGATTCGTATATGCTTGGAACTGCACACTGAAATTTATGTTTAACAGTAGACCAAGTCTGTGTATAATTAATGGAAATGAATTTTCAAGTTTGCGATCTAATGACACAGACGATAATCGTACAATCATTACAAGAAACTAAAGAGCATCACTAGCGGGAAAAATTGGATGTACAGATATTATGTACCTTAGTTTTTATAAATCAGTATTGACAAATAACTTGGAAGGGAACGGTCATGGGAAAATTTCTCTATAGATATTTAGATATTTATGCATGTAGCATAATAAATTTTGAGTAGGCAATAAAATCTACTGTACATATATGTACATGCACACAGATGAGGCTTCTTTCTCTTAGGGAAAAGAGTTTCCTCCTCCTCTCGATGATGCAAAATACTGGAGACGTCTCTCTCCTCTCTCTGTATGTACGTACATGTTGCTAATTTTTCGTAAGTAGTAAAAGTTTTAGTCATCCTTCTCTGCTCACTCAAGTCTCGAATAATGATATGTCCACTGTATATTATACAGGATAGAATGTATCTACATAGGGAAATAAGGGTACTCTATACAATGCTCTCGTTTTTCAGATATGTACAGACAGAGTCCATTCGCTGTCAGTTGTCCGCGTGTGCGTTGTGCGTGTAAGTGTGTGCTGATGTGTATTGTGAATGAATTGTGAGTGTACGTAAGTGGAAACTATCTACAGTGAGCGGGAGAGAAAGAGAGGGAGAGAGTGAGAGTACGGATTGATACTCTCGAATGTAGGAGACTCATGTCATGGTTGGCATGAATCTATCTGGATCTGGAAGGAAGTGAAACGGGAAGAGAAGCATTTCCTGTCTTCTCAGAGGGAAAGGGAAAGGGACAAGGTCAGGAAGCTGAGGAACTTTTCTCCGCATCACAATCTCCTCTACTCCAGCAATGCTCTACCAATACATACGTACATTGAATATACCATGAATAAAAATAAGTATGCTTACCCCATGAAATGATACAGACTTGCATGAGATGAGAAACATTGAGCACATGAATGAGCATTTGCATTGTCACGAGAAAAATGTATGTGATCGTCGTTCGTCGTCATATCGTATAATCAGAGGAGGTAGGAGGAATCTATATTCACTTAATCTCTATTGGATATCTCTATAATTTTATTATTATGAGCAAAGTACTCGTCTCTTTGGGGCGCTTGCATTTTAGATATGACTTTTTTCAGACACTATTTTCCCTACCTGACAAAATGATATATACAGAATGGCAGATTTTATTTTACGTGTTGAGTCTTCAATCTCAATTTATTACGGGTTGTGTATGATTAATTGATATCAATAATTGATATAAAATAATAGCAAAAATCACCTCCACAGTTTGCTCAGGCACATTCAAATTTTCGAGTTTCAGTGAGACATGGGAATGGATAGTGAATATAATTGTAAATATTTAAAGCTGTGTGTGTGTGTGTGTGTGTGTGTGTGTGTGTGTGTCTATCATGCTCAACCTATCTGTATTGAAAGGAGTTTTCGAGTTCAGAGAAAGAGAGACATTTGTAACTATGGTGTACACACTATACACGTACATTTTTGGACGTCAAGATCATTTATGAATCTCAGTGTTATGTTTTTGACACAAAGTAAAGCACCGGTGGGGGCTAGATAGATTACAGTTGTGATTACCTACCTACGTGCACTATAGGAACGTCTTTTTATCATATTTTCCCCCTTCCTTCCATCACCTTTCCAACTTCCAAAGTCAGACATTTACATTAGCTCACTAATAGTCATCTCATAATAGAAACTACACCATTATCCGACTCCAATGTTAAATACACACAGTCAACCATGTCTCTAGTTGAAGGTCCAAATACATTCAGATTCTTCTTCTTCATGCCTTTTGTATTCTCTCTCTCTTTCCTCTCTCTCTCTCTGTTTGTCTCTCTACGAGTAAACCTTTCACACGTTAGACCTGCTATATATACTTGCATGAGAACACCGTCACAAGAGAGACACGAGGAATTTATATAAATAAATTTATACTCTTTGATTTATTTTTTCTCTCAAGCGATAACAAAATATTTGCTGGAAAAATACTCTCCATTTTGTCTATTGTCAAAATATTCTCCCTTGCACAGAAAATTCTCATTTTTGTGGGAGGAAAGGCTTATTTGTATTAAAACAAACAGACAGTATATTTGTCTGGCTTTGAGGACTTTAAGCTTAAATGTTTTCTCACGAATCGACTGAAGATGAGCCTAATATTTCCAAAAAGAAAAAACTCAACGAATTTTCTTCCTCGTTTAAACACTTGGCTAAAATTTCCAAGCAGTTTATCAATAAAGGAAATTTGCACGTGACGAATGGACGTATTCACGGTAGAAGATAAATTATAAATGTTTTAATAAGTGTTGGCATAGACAAGTCAAGGAATGATGTGATGGTATTTAATTGAGTTGGAGAAGGAGCTAAAGGTAAAGAGAGGCAGCAAAAGATAGAGAGAGAGAGAGAAAAAGGAAACACCTGTGCAGATGAGAAGTCTAACGTGACTTTGAAACTGAAAAAGCCACCGACCGAAGTGAACAGTGAACCGACCGACCCACAACCACCACCATCATCATCTTTGATATGTATCCATTGTACACACTTCTATATGGATGGACAGACATGAGAGATTCATCTAAAAACATAAGCATTATCACTACACACACACACACACACACACACACACACACACACACACACTATGTTTCTCATCTTTCCTCCTGGCCTGTGTGTGTGTGTAGAGAGAGAGAGAGTAGATACATTTTTTGACTACTACTCGTACTTTAATTTTTTCACTTGAACCTGGTAATAACCATAATCGAGTTGTACTGCAATTGGATGGCCGGAGATGATGATAATAGAAATTTTTAATGCTTGACTTGTACTTGACCTGAACATTGTGATAGCTCAAGAATATTATAATATAAAATATTATGTGTACAGAGTCGAGACAGATAAGAGAGTCGTCCTTTTTGAGATCTTGACTACGTAAAAGGGTAAAGTAAACGAATGAGACGACGCATGTTCTCCGAATCACAATCATTTGGTTGGCATACCACAAGAGATCTCAATTCACAATCCGTCGTCATACTAGACCCGCCCCTCCTGTATTATTATATCTCTAGTCCTCTACTACTTATTCTTCTCCACAGTTTTCTCAGAGGAATTTCACTCATTCTCTCTCTCTTTCTCTCTCCCTCTCTCTTTCTCAACGTATACGATTTCCTTTCTTTATTCAATTCATCTTCATTCTTTTGCCCTTTTGTCTCTACAAGTGTCAATCTGTTCTTAATCCAAATACTTAATCCAAATACTTGTAATTCTTGACCTTATGTAGAAATACTTTTACTCTCTCAATAACCCTCATAGACCATTTCATTTGTAGATATTAATTCTTCGCATTCCCCTTACCACGTATTTGGACTTGATTTAAAAGCCTATCTCCCCTTCTCTTCATACACACACAAAGTCCATCAACTTACATCCAACAACTATTCCATATAAAATATTTTGACTACGTAAACATGTGTATGGTAAAAATTAATGTAAAAAAAATGAAATGCTAATCCCTGTACATATACTTTGAAATAAAATGCAATAATAAGTAATTTCAAAAGAAGGAAAGGAAAAAAAGCTAAAAACGTCCAGTTAAGTCATAGCCCAAAGCCCCCCTTCTGCCATTTATTATATCACAGTGTATAAAGAAGTATAATGTATCGTACACTGTTTCTTAGACTCGTACTTACTAAGAAAAAAATTGAAAATGCTATGCTTAACGATCATTCTTTGTGAAATCTGGTAAGATTTTTCTTTGTATTATATATGTTTTATTGCAGATGGAGAGAGAGAGAAAGAGAGAGAGATGAAGAATTTGCATAGAAACTTCATGGAAGTTGGAGGAGAAAAAGTGGCAGCTCGTCAAGAGAAATGATGATTCTGTGTGTTGAGTGATGGGTAATTAAGAGAATGCATATCAAGGGAATTTTTTTTCTTCTTTTGGCATGGCCAGATGCCATCATCCATCTATCCGTTTCATCTCGATGAAGACACTCCTTCACTACAACGATTACTTGACTATTTACTCATACTCCACTAAACATATGTTTTCTAATAGTCTCCCTCTCTCTCTCTGTCTCTCTTTCTCTCTATCTGCGTCTGTCGGTCTTTCTCCCTGTCCTGCAGAGTCTGCGGTTGAAATACTTTGATTGTGATATCTGTACATGTTCAAACAAAAAGTCAAAGTCAGCATCTTCCGTATAATGTATAATACAAGGAAATTTGCATAATGTTGACACAAAAATATAAATAGGGATGTTAATAAATTGCATTATAATCATACATAATCACAGTGGATAATAACGTGGATCTAATGTAATGAGATGGGATTTGAGAAGCCAATAACGAATTGGAATTGTTGTAGCATTATTCAGATACGCAGCTATAGTGAAGCAGAACGTTTTTAAGTATGGAAATTTTTCTTCTTGACTGTTTGAACTTTTTTTTTGTCCTTTTAGTTGCGGTGATCGAGGAAGATTAACGGATAATTCATTTTACCCAAATATGCACACGTTCCGTAGTAGAGTCTGCAGTTTTTTCCTTGTGGAATTACACACATGTACTAGAGAGAATATTATAGTCTGAGAAAAAAAATCCCTTAAGTGAGTGCTAAACTTTGAGTTAAACTTACCACGTATTCGCATTTCACATGTTCTACACACATGTGCGTATGTGTAATACAGTATAAGAAAGAAAAGAAACCGCATGTATGAATCGGCCAAGGAGAATATACGTGTGATAGATGAGATGAACAGGAGCCACTATTTAGTAGTTTATTTTTGAATGGAAATGTTGGGATGTTCTCTTCTCGGGACGACTCATGAAATCATAAATCAGCTCGTAACTTGGATCCTTTGGACTTGTGTGTGTGTGTGTAAAGTTTACTTCCGTGCATACATCAAAGAGTAAGTACATCTTGTAAAAATGGATGTACAATGACTATGAGTGTGTGTACTGTATGTGTATATATAGAAGACTATTTGGTATTTGGACAGGAGTAACCTACAAACAGATGCGGTACTGCGTGCACGTTGTTGATGTATACTCATGATCTAAGCGTACCCTTTATTTTGACGAATGGTCCTTTGTCAGCCTCTCAACTTGTTAAATGCTAAATGGAAATCTGTTTTCCTCAAAATTCTTCATGTGCGGTTTTCTAGAGGTTTTCATGTCAAAGTATACAAGTAGTCCGTCTAATTTGTGTATTTAATGGAGCTTACTCGTGAAAATCTGTCCAACTTTGTATACTTTAGAATTCTCTCTCGTTTGAAATTTGAACGTCGAATTGATAAATCAAAATATAATTACAAATTTTCAATTGAACATATTATCTGCATTGTTACTGGCGTGTGGTTTATTTTCACATTACAATAGCAGACTTTGAATTCAATTGCTCGGAATTCTAAATGGGCAAATGTTACGGACGCATCTAATTATGTATGTACAGTCCAAAGGGGATGATCTATCTATCCAAACGTATAGTCTGATGCGTGAATTGTTTCTTTCGTGTGAGGGGCGGTTTTTAAAATCATCACGCTTGGAGAAAAAACAACAAAAATGAATTATATCTTTCGAGTCTGATGATGCCGTTAAATTAATGGATTGTCGTCTCTTTCCACTCACTGAGACCGTCTCAGTGAGACGGGACATTTCATTACGCTGTTTCTCTCTCATATTCTGTCATAAGTGTGAAGCATATGTACACACACTACACAACACACCATGACTTTTATTACTGACAGAATTTTCTAGGGGATTTGTATTCGTTGGAAAAAACATATACTCTAAAAACATAGAGATGGAAGATGAAAATAAATTCCCTTTTGCAGATTGCAGACATTACATTTGTGTATTGACGTCGAGTCATTTTTTGTTATCCCGGATTTGCGTAAGACGGAAATACGACTAAAATTTGGAAACTATGTACAAAGAATTTGCACTTTTTTCTGTAGATTACACGTGTGTACACATAGTAGCTACATACATTAAAGAGATTGGTTGTATAAGTAGGGATTAACATTAACATTTATTAGACACTCAAGTAATGATGCAAGGCCACGGTCGAAAAATAACAAAGTAAAATGAATCTCACATTGCTCGCAGACTTGACTCGAAGCTAAAACGGAGTCTTTTTACTATGAAAACATTAATAGAGGAAAAGTTTTTCCTCGTTAAAAAAAAAGTCAGTTGGTCATCTCTCGTGTGCTCTGCTCTCTGAACGCACATAAGGAAACGTCATGATGTCATGAACATGTATGGATATTCGACTCTATCTTGTACAAACAAAAGTGTATAGGCTTTTCATCAGAGAGAGAGAATATGTACGGATACATGAAAGGGAATGGATTGCTTTGTTTTTGCATTGCATTATAGAAGCACGTTTCTCTCTTTTGGTCTGTTTTTTCCTATTTTTTACCCTCCCTAAATGACTGTAAAAAGGAGGGAGAGGAAGAAAAAAATCAAAGAATTTGTCTCCATTTGGTTGATTGGACAGCAGTGTTTTTTTTACAACTTTCCAACAAGACATTTTCTTACACGTATGACGTATACTTCATTCGAAGAACACATGCACAAATTGCTGTCTCGTCTTGAAATGTGAACGTGAATGTTATGGTCATTTTACTCACACACAACAAATTACCATTTTATTGACACATAATTTAAACAGTCAGCCGAGTCAACATTGAATCTTGTATCAAGTTCCCCTTTGCATCTACATACTATGTATATGAAACCAGGAGCCACATGAAGAAATACTTTTAGGTTGCAAAATCTCATTTCATTCAACTGATTTATGCTGCTTTCTACCTACATTTTTTGAGGGCCTCACTTTGAGACTCTCAAACAACGATTTTTTTTTATTCTTTTATTGCATACACATTATTTGCATTATGGTTTTAAAACGAAAGCACTTAAAATAAAATACAAAGTTTTTCTTGTGTAATTCATGTTCTCAATTTCTGATGACAGAAAACCTTTAAAATTCGGCTTACTCAAAATATTGCCATTGCGTTCTAATTCTAATGTATGAAAAAAAGTGAAGTATTTGCATTCAATGTCCTGAAAATCCTTTTGAATTCTTTGAAGTTTATAAAGTTCTCAAAAGTAAAAAATTAAAAGTTTTTCAAATACTGATAATTATTAGTTGTACAACAACAACAACAACAACAACTACTAATATTAATGCTAAGTAATTCTTGTTAGGGAAATGTGTGAGGCGGTACGTTCAATAAATCAATTTGATTACTAGAGGAGGGAGATGGTTATCACTTGCGTTACTTGAAAAACTAATATCTTGTAATTTTCTTTGGACCGTGGTCCAAAAAAGTTCTAGTAGTGTAATTCATATGGACAAAACTACTCCTGGATGTTCGTGTGGTGGTTGCAATGTTGTTTGAAGTCCAAGGAGTTGAGAACAACAGCAAGTTTAGCTACTTGACTACACTGAAGAGAGCAAAGGTAAATACATGCGTGGATTCTGTACAGTTAAAGTGACTCGGAGTGTGTGTGTGTGTGTGTGTATATAAGTGTAAGTATTAGGATGTAGGTATAACTGTGTGTGTATATTCTGGGAGCATTTACATGTGGATGTGGACACACACTCTCTTTCTATCTCTTTGGAGAGACGCGTAAGGCGTAATAACAAGGGTTTGTTGGTTATTACCCAACTTGTCTCATAAGTACACAAAAAGAGTTGCTGTTGAGGGTGCTTTAGGAGGTACTTTTTCAAGCCGTTTACTTTACATAGGACTGACGACCAAAAAGACGAAGGAGCGGAGCCAAAAAGGAAACCGGTTTTTCCATGTCTATCTGCCTGTGTGAGAGAGAGAGAGAGAGAGTGTGTGTGTGTGTGAGTGTATGTGTATTGTGTATCCCTACAACTAAAAGAAGATTTGATAAACCAGAAGCTGCTACATGTTGACTTAAATCATTTCCATGTTTTTCTTATTATCAAAATATTGCCTATTAGCCATTCCATGGTCCTGTATGAGTTATTGATCCTTCGGAATCTTATGCAAATATTTAAATAAATACTCTTTCTCTCGTCTCTCATTCTCATCCTCATCCTATCACATTGCTAGAATAATATGAATTTTTTGAAACAACCTCAACTAAGGCTCGCCCAAGTTCCTTAATCCTCATAACATTTCATCCGTATATATTCTTTTAAATACTCAAATATTTTCATGACTATATAGTCCTACGGATAGAATGTGGTAAGTTTTCATATATGTAGATTCACGAGTACAAACTCAACCAGAGTATGTAGTTATAAACTTTCATTCCCTCCGTATTTTTCTATTTGAACGAATCAAGAAAAAAGAAAAAACTTGAGAAACTCATTGCAGAAGGGGAGAAATTACCTGTGTAAGTTTCTGCTCCATTTCATCAAATGAAATGAGTTGAGAAAATACAGAGAAAAAAGCCATACAAGGTGATTCTTTATAGTTAAGTATCATGTCAATATAATGTAGGCAATAATTATAATATTTTATATGTAGCTGCTGCTTTGTTCTGTGAGAAAGTCCACGCAGAATCCTTTTCATGACAAGATAAATTAGATGAAACAAAATAATAATTTTTTATTTATTACAAACTGTAGTTGTGAATAGGTGCGATGGCCTTTGGAACAAATATTTTAGATGTGTAACTCTTTTTTTTTTGCGTAAGAGCATATGGAGAGAGAGAATGAAATTAAATTCAAGTCGTCCAAACTGTGTGGGCTTGGACTTATCGACAGTTCAATTTCTTGTCCACATCCACTTGCAAATTAGTTTTAAATTGAAAGGGAAGAAGGCGAGGACGTGGTCAAAGAGATAAAGAAGAGAGATAATCCCATTTTGTTTTCAAAGAGAATCTAAAGATGAATTTGCAAATGAGAAAATGATGCTTAAGTAAGTTATCACAGTGAGTAGATGTAATAAATATGTCTTGAAAAAATCCAAAACCAGAAGTTGGGAAAAATACAATTTATGTATTATTTGAGAGTGTTTCAGATATTTTTACTCGTGATTTTTTCTTCCTCTAATATATATAATAATATACATCAGCAGAGACCGTCTTATCAAAAATCTAGAAGAGTGTGAAGTTAATCCAAAAGAGTTGAATTCATTCATTTTTTCTTCCAATTCGATTTGAATCCAATCTTAATATCGTAATCCCAATCATAATCAAAATCATATGACTACGACGGCTATCCGTGTTAAATTAGCAGGTGGAGGTGGAGAAAGTTAAATTCGTGTCTGGTGAAGCTGCCAAAGACAAAACTGGAAAGTGTAGGTTTTGACTTGTGATCAAGAGAAGAAGCTCAATAAATTAGTTTTAATCAAAGAACAGAAATCAAGTGGGCAGACTCTCAAATAATTTTCTAGATGAAGAGCTCAGTTTACTTGAGAACTTGATCCATCCTGACTGACGATTGAGAGTGACTGCAATGGAGAAGAGGGCGAGGAGCGCTGGCTAAACCAAAATGTAAGATTAAAGTGTGTATATGTGTGTGTAGTGTGTAGCACACACTGTGTACGTATACGTGCGAGTGTAAGGTGAGTAAATTCGGTAGCCGAGAACCAACTACTTGATTTGATTTTCAACTCTATTCATTATTATTGGATCGGTTCGTTAAAGGTGGATGAGGTAAAGGAAATCACGTAAATGTAAAGAAGATGAAACAGAAGCACTTTCTTGTCTTCCCCGTCCATTTCCTCTGCCCATTAACATAGCCTCACCTTCTAATATATTCACATGGAATTCCATCCTCTCTCTCTCTCTCTCGCTTCTGCCGATCTATTCCTTGTTACAGATCCAACATTTATTTGGTAGCTAATGCCGTATATGTACATGCATGAATTTTTCTATATTTATTTATTACACTTAACTCAAAATAGCTAAGCCTAAACCTGCACACCTTATTCTTATTAGAACAACCCAAATTACTTTGCATGCATATTTCTCATTTTCTATACTCAATAATATATATTTTTGTGTCTGTGTCTAATTTGTACTGCTGTACAGAAATTTAAATATTTTCTCCGTCAACAGTAAAAGTAAAACGAGAAAAAACCAGATGCATAAAAAGAATCAAACTTTATTGGGAAATTCATTTGCTTTCAGCTTCTTGTGTTTTCTGTATGTATCCGGTATACGTATTTTATAATGAGAGAATACACATACTTGATTTGGTTGAAGAGAGTGGAGTTCCAATCATATATAGGTATACCCAAAAAGAAATTTGTATACTATAATCTAAATACTAAATACACATGGATCGGATAGAATTTGGTTAAGTTTTTGTCTGGAACACGCCTACCAATCGGCAGAAGTCTAATGAATTATTGGAAATTCGTGTGTAGACACATACGCATTCATTCTATCGATAAAATATATTCCCTCACGACATAATTAAAACAACTGGTAGCCTGTTATGAAAATTAAGTTTTTGCTACAAGCTACAAACATCCCAACTGCATCTTCCATCATCATCATCTCTCTCTCTCTCTCCTTCTTGCTCATGTTTTTTCTTCCTCTTCTTTTTCGTTTGCTTCTTCTACCTCTGACACATACACACCAACTAAACAGTTCACACAGCACACACATAGCTTTGGTGCAAAGTAGCAATTGTTGCATTTATTAAAAAAACGGCAAAAGCTACTCGTCGACAACTCCTTTGAATATGTATATGTATATAGGAGCAATTGAATCTTAAATATTGATTTATTGAATTACCTTTTCAAATTATTACATTTTATTTATTTCTTCAATTTACTGTACAAAAGTAATTAAAAAAATTATTATTGTTATCGATCAGCATCTTGAATATTTGAGTGTATCTTGAACCCGAGAACTTTGCTCAACTCAACATGTACATACAGTTGAGTACGTACTTGAGTACGTTTATGTGTCTGTAATTGTGTAGTCAATAATAATAATACCTATAGATACACTAACGACACACATAAAGAGAAAAAAAGGTTAGAAAGTGAGGGGGAAAATGAAACAAAAAAAAATGTATGTAGAGTGATAAAAAAAATTGACCCTCAACATTGAGTAGCTCAATAATTCATATGGTCGGCAGAAAGGAAAAGAAAAGAAAAAAGTAACTCTTGAGCTGGCGGTCGAGATGTGTAGCATACGCAGGATGATGATGTTGACATTTGACCAGTGCGGTAAAAGAAAACAAAATAAAAAAGTGGGATGAGGTGGAATTGTGTGTAATGAAATCAGTGTAAACTTTACACTGTAAAGACCACGTAAAAATTAGGTGGTTTATTAGATTTGCCTGGTTGGAGTTCTAGAGACCGGAGAGAGCGAGAGAGAGAGGGAGAGAGTACCACAGGATGCATTTCACGTTTGAACATTCCCAAGGAATCACGTTGACCTGACTGTGGATATGAGATGAGGGTGGCACCGCAATCAAACTACAATCTAACTTCATTTACATTTCAACCCCTACAATATTTACATATGTTCCATTCTCTCCCTGCACTTTTCGTATACGGTATATGTACAATATGGGTACTTTGAAACTGAAACCTTCAACTTGTGTAAGGTTCCATCGTAATTCCCATCCATCTACATCTACATATGACGTACATTAATATGAAAAAATATCTAATTATTATCAAAGTAATAGCATCCGATGACTATATGTAGGTAATGTATCTACAGAGAGTATAGAGAGGTATCATAAAATGATAAATAGATTTACCAAAAAGCGGCAGAGCACAGAGTATATATATACCTACACAGAAACAGGGGCAGATACACATTTATGTATAAGGTTTTCATAATTTTCCACGAGTTAATTTCATCCATTTAAATATATAATATTGAAGGGTATAGGTAAAGCACAAATTAAATTAAAAGTGCATTCGTATATTTTGCTATAAATAAAATGTATAAAATGCACACATAATAGTACGAACGTGCATCAAATGTTCTTTTGTGACTCACAAGAGTAACAGCAATGCAAACCTTAAATCTCTCAAATCTACATGCATACATACGATATGTACATGTACATTGTACATGCATACGTATCCATCCACAGAGAAATGAGAAATGTAATAGGAAGCAATGAAAATTCGCCTGAGAGTTCATTACTAAGCTCTTATTTCCTCCGCCGAGTGATATCCTAATACACACATACATATATTTATAGTGACTCCACCCAATTGACATTTCCTATCCACAGGAGCTTATCCATGTGATTATACACGATATAAGTAGCGCGATTAAAATTACCTATAGTTTCGTACAAGGCATTTGAGCATATATTTTAGTCATCATGCAGCACATACAAAGACGACATATTACAGTATAGATTCATATTGGATGTGTACATCTTTATTTTTTCCTCGTTTCCAATATACAACGACAGACAACAAAAAAATGTAGAAATTATCATGAAAAATTGCACTTGAGGTCATAAACTTTATGCCACATTATATTATTAAAACGTGAAAGATTTCGGAATCTGACATTTTGAGCATACACACAGGACACTTTACATATATGTCTGTACTGACTGTCCAACTTAAATGTTTTTGATGGTACACAAACTGAGTAAATTGTAAATTGTTGTATGTACGTGAGAAACCAAATTCGTAAATTTAAATTTGGAAATACCGATTCTCGATTTGTTCTGTTTCCACGGGATTAGCGTACGTGGAACACTTTTAGACTCAAACTGAGAGACGGTTTGAGAATTGTCGACGTTATAAGTACTAAACATTGATGTTGTACATACATTTTGTAGAATGTAAAATAGAATTCAAGTTGTTCTCTCTCTCTCTCTCTCTCACTCACTTCTATTTGACAGCCGTAGTTGGTTTGGTTTTGGAAATACACTTTTGTCGTGGAGCGACTTACGAAGGAAAAAGTGAACAAAAAAACCACAAGCATTGCTCGTATAAAACAATTCAGGCAGGCATGAAGGTATTTACAAATTACACACACAACACAAGGTGATTTTCTTGGATGACTGTTAAAACTCATATCCACTGTCCCGTATAAATGAACGTAGTACATAAATAAATCTAATTACAGTCGCACTTGCCTTCCTATCAAGTTTGTATGCATATACATACATATTACATATACATATGCTGACGCTATCGTTCGCTGTGCATCGTTCGCTATGCATCATATAAGAAATGAAAAGCAAGTACAGAGGCGTATTTTATAATTCTAATTCTATACTTTGTACTTGGTCTCGTGTACATCAAACATAGTCTAAACTTGTGTATCAAACTTGTAACTTTAACAGGACTTTGATTCGTATTCACATTTGGAAATGGCAGTGAATCCCTCAGAGAGAGAGAGAGAGAGAGAGCAAAGAGGAATGGAAGTATATAAAGTAATTTAGTAATTTTAGCTTTGCATTGCATTGCTCAATGTAAAACTTTACATGATTCAGTCTTCGTCCTTTTCCTTCGTCCTCACCTCTCACACACACACTCTCTCTCTCTCTTTCTCTTTCCCTCTGTCTACACTTAGTCATTTTGGCCAAGTGGGAATTGAACCGAAGCAAATTATTGCCAAAGTTCAACCAGCAGATGCTTTCAAGAATGAGCAATCGTTTTTCCTCTTGTCCTCTCTCTCCTGCTGCTGTCATTAAAAACTATATGAAGTATGCAAGTCGTTTTTTTCCCTTGCTTCTTCAAAATATTGACGTGGACTTCATGGGCTCCCTACTGCTTTCAACACAAAAATTCAATACAATTTTATATGAGCAAAAATTTTCACTTGGATTTTGAATATCTTTTTTTTGTGATTTTCAGTTTAAATGGTAATTACGACCGTATACTGTACATATATACATATCTATCCTCGGTAGTTCCATAATTAGCTCAGTAGTCATCTCTCTCTCTCTCTCTCTCTCTCTCTCTCATTCCCACACTTCCATCCAATAGAATCATCTTAAAAAAATATTACAATTTAAAAAATAGTCATATTAATTTTCGTGTGGCTTCTTAATGTTTTATGTGTGTAATTGTGCAGTGGGTGGTATGAAAGAGAGAGAGAGAGAGAGAGAGAGAGAA
Source organism: Gisinianus flammeolus (assembly GCA_034699125.1). Taxonomy (NCBI): domain Eukaryota; kingdom Metazoa; phylum Arthropoda; class Collembola; order Symphypleona; family Katiannidae; genus Gisinianus; species Gisinianus flammeolus. Next base: position 32,178 of record JAIUND010000526.1, read on the forward strand.
AATAACTTGTGGGAGTGTAAACGCACGAGGAGTGTTCACATGCTGGAGGAAAAAAAATTGAAGAGAGTTTCAACTACTCTGTCACAGAGTGTCTGTGTGTGAGTAGACAGGAAAAGTTTTAAATTAAGATAGGATACTTGAAAAGAGTCTCGGTAAATTTTGAAGTTTGCAAACAAAAACTTGAGAGAGCTTAATTGAATTAAAACTTGAACTGTGAAACAGGGGAAGCTAATAGAAAGACAATACAACTCCTTGTTTTTTTTCTGTTGTACATGTGTAGTATGTGTACATGTGTATAAACTACAAGTAGTTGTTGTGGAGGACATCAAATCTTGTCGAATTTCAATGAATACAAATAGTTTTGTACTACAATACACACCATTTTAATCGTGTAGGAGAGACATGGGAATGACAAAAGGGGGAAAAAAAAGTTGCTATCGATGAGTTCGGGGCGTTTCAGCGGAGGGAGAAAGCTATACAGTTATGTGTGTGTGTGTGTTTGTGGAGGTTTCTCTCCACAAAAGATTTCATGAAAATTTTCCAAATGTAACCAATTATTATTGCGTCTGATTGATTCTCAATGATTCATACGATGTGATTAGGCATAACTACAGCACACGGAACAACTTTATTTTCATTCTAAACACGGCTTCCCTCACGATCGCGGAATTCAATTGCTATATTGATGATGTTTGGTGTGGTAGTTGGCGTGAGGAAACAAATTAAAACTTTTTCTACCTCCCCCCCCGCTCTCTCTTTCTCTCTAGAAATATTGGTATTCCTTCCAAAAAGTTTTAACTATAAACTCTAATATACTTCAACTTTCAACTACACTCCTATACTATTATTATTATCATTACTTTGTGGGTTCTCTTCATAAATAAATGTTACGTTCCACAATATTTCAATGACATTGTTAAAATAAGTAACCCTAGCATAAAATACATGCCATTTATTAAAATTTGGTTGTCTATTTTTAAAGAAATTCCTTTACTTTACAGTCGTCTGTTGCATTTTGTATTGCCGGTAAAAGTTTTTCCTAGTTAAATTGGGAGTGCTGACAGTTTTCCTTGTCGAATTTAAAGAAAGATCAAGTATATTGCGTAGGACTGGAGCTGGAAAACTTTTTGACTAATCATGGTTAAAATTTTAACTTTCACATTGTAATGTCGCAAAACTCAAAACAGTTTGCTTGCTCAAACAGTTTGTTCACTGATCTTCAAAGTTTAAACGTAGTAGTTATACTTAAGTAAAGTATGGTAAATGGGAAGTGGAACTGGCTCGCGCTTGATTACATTAGCTGTTTGGAAATATTTTAGTTGCACATTTAGCGTTTTTGATTAAGCATTTCAAGCTCTACAAGTGAGTATAATCATGATTTGGAATAATGGATTAGGTTAGAAAATACTCGAGTTGAAAGTGAGGCACTACGAAACCGCGTTTTCACTTCTACAAAAACAGCACTAACTGCGTCTCGAATTTTGCATGTCAGTAATTTACAGAAGGCTGTCCAAATTCGACAATATATTTATTATTATATTCCAAAGTTTAAGGATTCTTAAAATATCTTTTTCAATAAGAATGCAGGTCGTACTAGTACCAAAACCAGCATTTAAAAATCTAAAGACATTAAAAAGCACTTTTTGAAAAACCCGTCGTCAATTCTGGATGCTGCTGCTGAAAAGTTGAATATTTCAAAGCAATTCCTCATCCACGTTAACAAGCATGAACTAAGGATTGTAGGTGAGGGTAAAAGAAACTGTCCCGAAGTGCAACAGCGATAAAAAAATATTGAGCCCTAAATGGATGGTCAAAACTCGACAAAAAAATGTCGTCCAAAATAGCTGTGACTACTGATGAGACGTACGTCCATCTTGAGCCAGCCAAGACTCCAGGAAGGAAATATTTTCACTCTCCCAACCCCTGTCGAATACAATCAAAAAGTGAAGAAGAAGAGTAAATTCCCCGAGACAAATCGGATTTCCCAAGCTATGGACAGTTTTGGCAATATTTTCCGTCAATACGTTGCAAGGGCATAACTAATGAAAATATGTATTTAAATGAATGTTCAAGGACGCGGATGCTTCCATTCATTCATTGGCATCATGAAATTAGTCATATTTTGTTTTGGCCCGACAAGTAAACGCCCCAATATGCGAAAGACGTGACTTCATACTTAGCGGACCAAAACATCCAATTTGACCTCAAAGAACAAAATGCCCCAAATGTACCTTGATGTCGTCAAATCGAATAGTCTTTGGCTATATGCAAAAGAAGAGGTGATAACCTTTTGCGGAAGTCCAAAAACGTGGAAGAATTCAAACGAAAATGAAGAAAATTTCGACTAAGCGTCGATGAGGAGTGCGGAAAAGGCCTCTTTTTTGGTCTCCGCGAAAGGTCGGGTCACTGGTCAGACATGGCGTGACACAAATATTCGGGGATAAGAATTATAGTACGCACACATATTCTTCGTTATTTGTGCAAAATATCATGACAATGAATAGCCTAGTTCAAAAGCTATAGTCAAATTTGTCCAGTTCCACTTCCCATTTACCATACTTTACACTGGAATGACATCATAATAAAACATTTTAAATTTGAGTCTGGTCTGAAAAATTGACATGTAAAATGTGGTGGAATCTGTACTGCGTCTGTATACTTGTCCTTTTTTTAGCTTACTTGAGCAGGAAGAAACTGTGCAACTCAGTCAATGAATAACCATTGACTTTGTATATGTAGAGTCCATTGGCTTCCGCTTGCTTCCAAATCAGAGGGGTAACTTGTCCGGCCACGATCCTTTTCTCTATATCTACAGTGTGGATAGGGTGGACATGCTTATTAGCGCATAATTAGATCATTTTGAACAGAAAAAACTATACTTCATTGTAGATTCCCGACTCTTGAGTCCGCTGGTAATTTTTTTCCAAGTCGCACAACACAAGACACAAGGTATAATAAATACATGCACAAGCTGAGCGTATTTGTTTATGCAATATATTATAGAGAAATGAAAGATTTAAAATTGAATTGCAATCCGAAAATGTGGAACCCTCCAGTACTTTAGTACGTATATTTATTATGACTGGATGGTATAGTTGTGGGTGTATAATTAAATGCCTGTAAAAAATACTGCTGTCTGTCATGCGTGTGTAGTTTTACACATTTGCAAACATTCCATAATTCAGATTTCAATTCAAGTTTTTCCCCTCTTAAAAAATAATGTACGTATATAATATCGTGGGAAATAATTTATAACTGATTATGTACAGGAATTTTATGGACAGTCTCAAAAATTATTGATAGTGTTGGAGCTACTTTGATGGGGATATATTCGAGTGTGTTTTTATATTTTATATTTATTTACGTTGGGAAGCTGAAAGGGATTATGTACGATATGTATGGACATATGTGTGTGTATATATAAATGTGAGTATGTTGGCGTTGGTGTTATTTTGCTACTGCTGCTGCTGCTGTTGTTGTTGGTGGTGGTAGAATTATCGCTCCCGTTCCGTTTTGCATGCAATAATACATGTAGTTGTAAATGAGACAGTAGCACGCCTACATTAAATTATGCATACATTATGGTTGACACGGACGGGTAGCGAACAATACAATACTCTCGATAATAAAGCACCTCGTCATCCATTCCACAGGGAATCATAGAGCGTGAAAAAATCAATCAATTTGGCGTGAGGCAATTGTAAATAATTGCTATGAAATTTCTCATGAGAATTCAAATCTAGACTTTTATATTATATGAAGAAAAAACAACATTTTATCTGTATAGATAGGAACGTTCCGTAAATTCAATTCAACTCCTCACTTCTCGGCTACTGGTCGCCATCGTGAAATCCATACAGATTTTTTTTTTGTCTCCATCAAATCAAACTTAACCTGTCCAAAAAATCTGTATTCTCTATATTTTTTTAAAAAATTCATCACGATTATCATTATTATTTAATATGCTCGTAATTACATTAAATTAATTTTCATTTCAATTAGATGTAGTGACGTTTCGTAGATGGAAGGGAATTACTGATCTGATACTGCTGTGAGGGAATGGAATTTAGATTTTAGAATGGCTGTGCTGTGTTGGGAAGGTATATATGTGTATAAGAAATAGAAATGACAAATTGTCTGTCGTCCATGAATTCCTCATTCTCATACTCATATGTGAGCGCTTGGCATCGACCCCTTATTTATGAATGAATGAAGCAGCGTCAACAGGAAGTTTAGAGATTCTCCTGGTTGGAAATTCTATGAGAGTATGTTGTAAGTATGTATATGTATGTATAGAATGTATACTAACTACAAAAACATCCATCGTAATTTATTTTTTTTCCTGAGAGATTTCATAGATTTCCTAGATCCCGACCAGAGAGGAAAAAAGGTCGTGGACGAAGATAAAATAATTTATCCTTATCCTTATCTTTTTACCTTCTTTTCCTTTCTTACCTGTGTGTCTGTACTGTGTATGTATTGTGTAGATGTGTACATTATAGATATACTGCGTAAAGAAAAGGAAAACTTCTTGTTGTAGCAAATGAAGCGAAGCTCCTTGTCCGTGAAATCATTACTTTATGCTTGGTGTGGGTGCTTTTTCCACATTCCCTTCTGCTACTTTACAATCTCATCTCCGCGATCCCATACTGCCCAATCTTCCACAAGTTCAAGTATGAACGAACGTCGTAACAACAATTTTTACACAATCATTCAGGCGCTATCACTCAAGTTTTCTTTCTGTTCTCCTATAAAAAATAAGAGAGAGGAAGAAATCAAATATTTGTAGCTTTTACAACTACAAGAAAATGCTTCAAAAAAAAAAAAAATATTTAAAAATACATTTCACAGTAATAAGTAATAAGATTTATTACAAATTATAATGCACGAGCATTTTGAGAGAGTTGAAGGGAATAGAAAAAATGTGGATACGCAGGTAAATATAGTTTACAATTTTACAATTTACAACTTTTCTCACACGAACAGGCTTCAACTCGTAATAAACTTGAGTTAGAGAGTGAGTGTGCATGTATGAAAAGGAAAATTAGTCAAAAGTCAAAATAACAATGATTGGAGCAAGAATTTAAACTGTCACAAACAAAAGTATAGCACATCCAAAAGCGGCTCAGTGTATTTTAAATCCATTTACAAGAACAAAATATTTAAAACCACAATATAAAAACTGGAACTGAAAAATGCCAAAAGAAAGGAATGATTTACAATTTGAATTTTGAATTTTACTAAAGAGAACATGAGATATGTTTAGATGTAGTTTTCAATTATGTATATAGAGTTTAATATGTAGAGAATGGACGGAAAGGACTTTGAAAAAGTGGAGTAAATATAGGCTCGAGTATAGGTATGTGCATATGTGTGTTTGCGGATATATTATACTGCATACGTAGTGTATACATACACGTATGTATAGTGGGGGTGGGAGGTCACAAAAGGTCGACCTATCCAGGTGCATCGCTTGCATATTACTCTGTGTGTGTGTGTATCAAAGTTACCTACTTCAACTTCCACTCTGTCACGCTGTCTTTCCTGTCAACTGATTGTGAACGTAGGTAGGTACGTATTTCAATTTCAACCCGACATTTCTTCCTGCTCAATGCGTTCTGTTCTATGCATTTTTGGTACTTGGTACCATTACTGCCGACAAAATAAGTATGTAGGGAGAGAAACTGTACATATAGGTTGTACTCACACAACGTGAAACTCAAGATACTCATTTCCTATGTGTATGTAGAATATGAAACATGAAATTCATATATGCATATATGCATGTGTGTGTGTGTGTGTGTACTGTGTGTATAATAAAACAAGAAATGGTTACCTGGTTATTATTGTCAATTGTCAGCTTATGGTTGCTATTGAGCAGCTCTTTAGTGACGAACGACTAAAAACGATGCTTGTCCACTAACTGCCGTAAATACTTTAACCAATGCAATAAGCGCCGATTTTGTATACAAATGTATATAATGCCAAAGGCATCTAGCAAATGTAAAATCTTCCCACTATCCAAAACTATCTAAACACAAGTTTTATTTTAACTACTGCAAATAAAATTCTTCGACTTTTCTACTTGGATTTTGACAAATCTTCAAAACATGTACATTATCATAATGTACATGTTTTTAAGATTTGTGGATATTCATTCATACCCATTACACAAAACAAAATGATGACTGAAATCCGAAGAGTTGGTCAGAGAAAGTGCTGCGGCATACAGAAGGTGTACCCTGAATACCTGAAAGCGTTGAGTACTTGGTATTTGGCATACCTACCTACTCTCTGATGTGCATTTAATTTATACACTCTGTCTACATATCGTGCGTACCTTATATGTATAGGTACTTGAGAAAGCCTTCAAGTGTAGAAAATTCCAATGGCATGTCGGTATATTGGACTGTTCCGCTGGTCAGTCTGCACGACAATAAAGTGGCTACATTTTGTCTGACTTTGATTTCTTTACTTTGACAGAAAATGAAATGATGGAAAGGACTGGACTGGAGGCAAAATGAACGAAGGAGACTTTTCGGCGACTACAAAAATACAAAGAGAGTGACCAGCACGTTGAACATGGCAGAATCAAACAAAAGACTTGGCATAGTGTACATATATGTAGGTAATATGTAATGTAAAATGTAATGGATACGTTTTTACAGATTCTAAAGGCTTACCTCTCCCTTGTATTAGAATACAAATGCTCATGCTCAAATTAAACGATATTTAAAGACGCTGTTATTTTTAATATGCAAACAATTTCTCCCTACAAAGCATTTTTGTCTCATAACTTGTAAATTAAAATTGTATTAACAAGGTTTCAAACATTAAATAGAATTGGAATTTGCCATCATCTTACTAATCGTTTAAGTGCAATTTTTACCAATTATATTTCCCATGTTTGTCTTTGAATGACACTTGTGTGTGTGTATGTGTACGTATGTCTGTTTAGTCAATAAAAAATGAATAAATTACAAAATCCCAGGTATTTTTTTATAACTCTGTACACACAAAATCTTGTACAACTGTGTCAGGTTTAGATTTTGATAGACCTTGGATGAGATATTGGATGTACTGCGTGTGTAATACAATCCTGTTTGTAGCTCTGAAGCTGTGAAGCTGAAGAAGCTTCAACATCTGGTTGAATCCACGTTGTACAGATATAAGTGTAAACTACAAACACGATCGTATTATAGTCATATGTACACGAGTACAAGAGTGTACATGTTCAATATTTCTGTCTAATTTATCATGTTTGGTCATGTAGGTAATGTGATGTGATCAATCTGTGTAGAATTTAATGCATTTTCAAAATACCCTAATAATTAAGTATTAAATAGTCTGCTCCCATTTTCAATCATCAACATACACACACATTTCATTTTATAGTACCAATATATATATAGGTACGTCAGAATATCCTATGTATATACAAGGATGCATTTAAAACTGGGTTGGAAAAATGGAACTTGGGTTTTGGAATCTGGATGTATGAGGATTGAGGATGACGAGTGTGTTGGCACAAGGTTTTCATTTGATTCTCGTGGATGGATTAGAATTACAAGGCAAACATTTCCAGTGGTTGACATTCAGAAGAAACTCCACATGTAATGCGAGTTACCATTGGATGACCGATGTAAAAATTGTAGGTGTTCAAGTTAAAGGCGTCAAAAGAGTGTCGAACGAGAGAGATGTTTGCTCTTGATTTTTTTTTGGCGAGTATGATGTTCATATCGTTGGCACTATATATGAGCATGAGACGATGACAACTGTACATCTGTACTACAGACATGCTATGCTATTTACCCATGTACATAGACAGAGAAAGAAGAGTATTGTTCCTTATTGTAATACACCAAGAGAATGAGAGAGAGAGAGAAAGAGAGGAATGTAAAAATAGGTATAGTTGAGAGCTGGTATTTGCAGTTGTTTACTCGTTGAAACATCCTTATATTTATGTATCGTATGTATACATGGTAGCATGTAATATTCGAGTTAAAGTTGAGCAATAGGAAAAGTATGTAGACTTGGAGAAAAAAAAGAAAAAGGCAAATAATATACACACAGGAGGTAAACGTGTGAGTCTGAGTGAATGACGAAAATTTCCCCCAATTTGACACCGTGACCGTGACATCGAATGCTGCTACACTATCTATCTATCCATGTCTATCCTCCTTCAATAACAATACATTACAACAATCATAGTATAATCTGAACATTTAAGCATGCAATCATAGAGCAGCAGCAGACGTAGACGTACACGACTCTGCACACTGCTGTACGGATGCTCATGGAAGAGATGGCTATATAATACCCATGATGGTATCATCGTGTTATTTGGGATTTTCAGATGAGAGTTAGGATGGAAATGTACACTGTGGATGTGCTTTTCTATTTTTACTACATGTATATACAAATAATACTCAATATATATATATACACATATATCTATCTAAATAATACATGCAGACAACACAGCTAACGAAATACACAAACGGATCTAATGCACAGTGAACGATGGAACTGATCTCAAATGTAGGAAGAAGCACACCTGGTGAGATGAACAACTACATGCACACACTCAATGCCAATAGTATCCACACGTAGTTTGACACATGTAAATAAAATTCATGCTATATATCTAGCCATTTTAAATCAAATTAAACGACACTTTACTCACCTCAACAACTATAATATACTCCTACTGCAATTTTGTTTTTGTAAGGAAATAATGGAGAATTTTTCTTTTCAGTGAAAAGGTTTCACCATTACCTTGTACCATTAGCAAGCCTAAAATACTAATCTATTCATCTGATTTGCAAATTATACTTTGAGTTATCCCCTCGTATCTTGGGAGTTTGCAGTGAATTAAGTGAGTAATTAAAAAATGCTACTTTTTGTAACAATTTATTATTATTAAAGTTCTACCACGTCTTCTTTCAGATGATTAATGATATGGGGGACAAATCTATACGCGGCATTTCCTTTTGTGCCTAAATACATTACAGATGAACACAAGAGCGAGTCTTTCAAAGCCACATCATCTTCAATTATTTTGCAAATATGCATATTCCTCTAGATTTTCCTATTATTTCTGAGCAACTCTTTATTTATAGATGACTTTTAAAACAAATTGAAGATGCGTTTGAAAAATATTAAGGAAATTTATATAGATATGGGGCTCTTGAAATCTTCATGTCATGCTATTCGATATTAAATAGAGTTTTGGAGACAGGAACACTCGAGCCTTGTTTTAAGAAAATTCAAGGAATATTTTGCTCCCAGCATCATATGGCAGAATCAGCATTAGCATGTCCTGTCATTTCCTCGATAATCAATCAATAGTTTGACGCTAATAAGTCTTCATTGTTATGTCATACACACATCCATTAACAGAGTAGTAATTTCGGAAGACAGGTATTGTGGGACTCGTACTAAAAAGTTGTAAGAGAGCCTTGTACTTTTTTGTGTCTACATTTTATCTCCTTCCTCCGTCCATTTCTCTCTCTCTCTCTCTCCATCTTGCCAATGAAATATCTTTATTTTGCCAAGTTTCCATACCTTTGCCATCCTTTGCATTTTAGTCGATGAAACTACATAAGCGAATAGCATTTTAGTAAGTGTAATTAAACATCATGATTTCAAGGATACGGTTTAAAATTAATTGATGCAGAACATGTACATAGACTTTTTTGCATTTTCTTAATCATGCCATTGGATTACCATCTAGAAAACCCCACTGATTGGATGAAATCTTTACTATGTCGACAATTTTGCTCTAAAATTTTAATTTGGGCACACAATGTAAGTATACAAAATGCTTAAATAACACCATGATTATTTAGAACTTAAGGTTCTATTTTATTTTACGTTTTCATATAAGTACACAAATACAAATTAGGTTTATAGTACCTAGACCTTTACTACAATATATACCAAGTAAAATGCATGTGTATTTATGAGCAGGCTGAGATGTGAAATGTTATCTGAAAAAGAATCTTGATAGCTTCAGCTCAGCTCTATATATCCTTTTCCTCTCTGCTCTGTGCACACTCTACCACTTTTCACACGTGAAAAAGGATGAAATTTCCGACCTTGGCTTATGTTCCGCGTACTTTCGTCTACGTTTACTATTCCACTTTGAATTTATTCTAATGTATGTTGTTCGAACAAAGAATGATCATATTATAATTCTCAGACAGATTCATCATTCGTTTAAAAATGTTCGGTTTTCTAAATTAAAAATGTCCATCGCGGAGTTGGCTGCTTATACTTTGGATCACTTTATTAGTTCTAAATCCGATTTATATCATAAAATCAATGATATAAAATAAAAGTATGACATCTTCAATCGAGTTTGTTGATAAATAAACCTTACCGTTCTCTAGGCTCGTAAATATGTATATATATAGAAGATGAATGCCGCGATAATAAATAAACGTGATTCCCTTGTTAGCGTTACACATTTTTCATAATTGAAGCTAATTCACGATTAGTGTTGGACGTGGATATCTTTACTGCGTGGATTACTCAAATATATACATTAAAAAATCAGCAGTCGATAATAAAAAGCAAAAGTATTTACATGACGATATGATATTATTATTGTAGTGTCTAACACAGACACACCATCAAGTTGTTTTTACATGCATTACTTGTTTGCCTTCCACTCCTAAGATATTTGATACTATGTATATGATATGTATGTACAAAACTGAAAGCAAGGAAAGTATAAGCAAGCTGTTTTATAAATGCCTTTACTATATAGTAGAGACTCTCTACTAGAGAGTACACACATAAACTCCAGCTGAATGAAGTATATGTATAATGACTATTTGTAAGTATATTTTAGGTATTGCAAATGAGGGCACACACACTTTAAGACTAAATTATTTACCTATAATAAGTATTCATGGTGAACGCAAGTGTGATCTGTAATGTGTGTGCAACTTATTTGGTTTGTCTATTCACAGCTGCCATTGCGACACACACAAGTGATGTCAGCAGAAACGGCTTGAATGACACGGGTGCTGGGCGAGAAAAAAAATCACACAAAAAGTCAATGGAGCAAAAACTCTTGCCAACTTGTGCCCTATACGTATAATGAGATTTTAGTTTTTTGACGATAGGCATTTCCTATAAGGAATAGGAAATGCATAGGTATACATAAATGATATAGTAAAACGTGTACCTGAGATGATTAATGATAATAAACTTCAAAATGATTAAAAAAAATTCAGCAGTGAATGACACTCCGTAACCACAGTAAATTTGAAATTGAAATGGTTTACTCATTTTTTATAAATTCATTTTTACGAGAAAATGTGAAAAACTCGAAACTAATAATATAATGATAGTATCTACATGTATATAATTCAGAACTAGAACATATTGTAACATAAGTTTTTTTGTCATCATACACACAAATATACTGTACAATCACACTAAAGACGTCAATAATCATAATAATAATATATAAATCAATAATAATAATATGATAATAATACATAATTAATAACATGAAATATAATATATGTATGAATCAACTGATTAGCTAAGATTCAGTTTGTCGCATTTTTTTTATATATATAATATTAATGATACTTTGTTATAATATATATATATATTCATGTATATAATGGTGATTTAATTAAACTCGGTGGTCATTTCACTTCATCATGGCTATCTAATACAATGTCAATGTGTACGTAGTCTGACTACGGTAGTCATGTCATATAATTTGTATATAACGCGTGTCATAATAACATTCTAGCAATTATAATAATAATCGTAATTAGAGAATAATAATATAATTCGTATACTTAACTAATTGTATGTAAGTAGGTATTTGTTGTGTCTTATATTCATCATCACGGCAATATGTACTATCAATATAGGTTTTATCCCTATCTTAATTTTTTAACTCAATTTTAGATTTTAGGTTTACCCCAGGATTTACTTGAACTTTCTTTTATATGTATAAGTGATGAATTTTACCTATATAATATATAAATTTTCAGCATATGTCAGGAATTCCCCGACATAAAAAATGAATGCACAAGTTCCTGGTACGAGTACCTATAGTACCTGTATCAATTTTTGTTGTAGAGAGATGTAACATGAATTTTTTTAAATACAGATTAACATCAAAACGTGTGCAATTTTAGTAGTTAAAATGGTTTATATATGTGTGTATAGGAAGTTGCTTTATCGTATGTGTTTGTTTTATATTAAGTTTATTACTATACTATTTTGGATAACATTGTGAACTGTGGAATCTTGACGTTTCCAGACATTATTATTATTATTTTTACTTTTTTTTCTTCTTCATAATCTTACATAATTTGTAACGAGAACGACGAACGATCAAACGGACGATTTCCTGAATGGATTTTAACGTTTATGTACATATCTACAATGTATGTGCAAGAGACAAAGATTTACAATAACTATTATGTTTATTTCGAAACTGGGAATCTCAAAGTAAATACAGAAAAAAATGGGCAATATAGAACTAATTAATGTTTTTTGGTCGCAATTTCTAATGTTGCCTGATGGGACTGGTTATATTTCTTTGAGAATGTAGTAAAATTTTGAGCGAGTCTATTTCAATCTAAAGAAATTATCAACGTCAATAGGATTTGAGCTGTTATACCTTTTACTTACAAATACTATAGTACGTGTGTGTGTGTCTGTGTGTAAGTGAATAAAAATGATTTCTCAAAATAAGGATTTACTTGTTTATATAATGATATATGTATATCGTCATAGGATGAAACAATGTGATCATGAAGAACAAATCATTCATTACACAGTCGTTTAAAAATCCTTGTCAATGGGTAATAATACTGAAACGGTAAGCTTACTTTTTGTAACCAACGCATGATTATATGGTTAGTAGAGTAAACAACTTTTTCGTTATAATATATATTATATAGACAGGCTTGTATGTATGTATATACGTTTCTATTTCCTACACTAATATATGGGTAGGTATATTTGTAAACTACATTATGTGTAGGAGAAATAAAACGTCGGATTTTGGTTCTCAAGAAAAAACAGAGTATATATATTATACAGAGAAGAAGAGTTTACACTTTACAATGATTATATTATATAAGACGTACCTCCGTTTTGTTGTTATTGTGTAATAATAGTACCTAATCAAAATTGGGTAACAAAAGAAATGCTATCTGCATGGTTGTATTATTGGATTAATAATCTGTACACTCGATTTTTTTGCTATTATAAGATACACACCGGGTTCAATGATTGAATGAGTTTCCCTCGCTCGTCACTTATAACATAATGTTTAATTTAAATATGAATATATTTCGAAGATATGATCTGTGAGTTAACCGCTACATATATATATATATTATAATCAAAGTAGTACGTACTGAAATATGTCATATTATATTGGGGTTAAATGAACGATGGGATGGTACTTTAATATTAATAATAATAATGTTATTATTATTAATATTTCGTGTTGTATACCTATTTAAATGTATATATAATAATAATAATAATAATAATAGGAAGGATTCCCTTCGATGGGAAGTTACAGATGTGTAGGAATAATAGGATTGGCCATATCAGGATTTCCCCCATATGGGTGATGATTATGATGATTATGAGGAGACTCTAGAGAAGCATGGTGTGGTGGTAAATACATAGAAATCATTTGTCTCAGGTCACCTCCCTGATGATGTTGAGGTGGGCCACCTCCATATTCATTTCTTTTGGCCGCGGCGGCTGCTGCTGCCGCCATGAGATGAGGTGGTGGACTCATAAGGTTATGGGATGAGGCGGATGTGATTGAAGCCGATGATGAGGATGAGGGATGATTACTGCCTGGAGGTGAGTGCATATTATTGTTCGTATTTCCATTCCCGTTCCCACCACCCCCACCATGACTTGAATTGGGACTCATGGCTTCTTTCGGACTGGGAGACACACTAGAACCAACACTGGACACTGAGCCCATGGATTGCATATAGGGAGAAGGAGCGTTGTTGTTTATATTCGGGCCGCCCGAGTTCCCGCCTGAACTCGAGCCAACGGGTGTTGTTGAGGAAGCGTACATTGCGTACGAGCCGTTCAGGTATGGGGATGAACTCATCGAGGGTGCAGTACTTGGACTCATGTCATATCGGGAGTACATATTAGGATTCATATAGCCTGCAAAAACACAACAACAAAACCGGATTTTTGAGACCTTCAGTTCCTTTAACTTTATCATCATCATTATTTTACAAACTCCCATCCCTCTCTTTCTCTCCATCCCTCTCTTTCTCTCCATCCCTCTCTCTCTCTCTCTTCCTTTATTCACCTTTGTACTAATACTTAAATTTCATTTTTTTTATTACTATTTATTACAACTTGCGAGTTTACGCACATGTGTGTATACAACATTCTGTCCATACATATAATATATTTTCTGTAAGCTCAATAAATAAGCCCTAGTTTTTCTTGACAACCATCTCCTTGTTATTGTCATCATCATCATCACCATCATCTACAGTATAGAAACTTTCTACGTAAGTTTGTTCATGTCCCAAATGTTCAACTATTTTAACTTGTACTATCCGGCTAACACGAGTAGTAGTCTGTAATAGTAGAAGTGGTAGTTTTACCTTCACAGACTTTTCCTTAGCCAAAATTTCTTTATTACAAAAACATTTTGCCGTGCCTCCACATAAATCGATAACAAAACAATTCTAACCATTACCTCCATTAAATTCACGACTCTCCTTAACAACTCATACTATTCAACTACTCAACTACTAGAGAGCTTTTAGTCGCCGTTCTCTCTCTCTCTCTCAACTTCGATCGTCCCTAACGTAGTGTGGTAGAAGAAATTCCAATGCCTATATGTGATACTTGTATGTAGTACATATACATATGTGTGTGTAAGTAAGCTGGTGCAGACCTTTAGTTATTATTCCCATCATAAGTTCCCACACCTCAAACTGTCTATCTATTTAGTCAACAAGATGGGATAGCCTATACATTTTCTTTCTCTCTCTCTCTCTCGTTCTCCCTAGCTTCTAAGGATAAACGTAACGTAAACTAGAATAGAATCTGAAATGGCAAAACGTGTAACCATACTAAAATGTTGCAGAGTATTTCTATTGCATCACATCAGTATGAACATCATCAGTATGTCCAGTATGTGCACCGATCCTCCGCCTTCTTCCTAAGTAGTCTTCCATTTGCAATAAATAATAAATTAATCGCCTTTCCTAGAGCTAGAATACTCTGAAATTCGAAGGAACATTGGGCGTTCCACCTCACCCAACAGATAAATACAGAAACCGCAGACCCCAATTAGTGAAGCTTGTCAAGCTAAAACTCTACATCTACATATAATAGGTCCTTTGTAAATTATATTCAGTGTGGTTACCACTAAGAAAATATAATACTACTTTCATTTCATGTAGCCTTAGTATACAGGACTCATTAGTTCTTTCACTATTGATTTTAAATACCTAGCTAGTCTAAATGGTACAAATATCCCACTATTATCTAAAAATTTAATACTACTACAATTTTCTTGTACCATACCCTTTATACATTTCCCTTATTTTAATCCCAATGAAACCAACAATTCCTTCTTCATATCGTACACATGGAATATATTCTCCCTTTTTATCTCTCTCTCTCTTTATAGCAATCGGCTTTAGTTTAACCACAAGAGAGGGAAGACATTTACACGCCGGAGCAAGAGAGCTTCTAAAGTGAATCCGCCTCTTTTCCATCTAAGGAAACTGATGGGTATGAGAAAGAGACAGCATCACACAATCCTCTGCCATATACCTTTTTCAATTTCTTCAACTAATTCCAAAACTAACGTACTACATATTACATAACGAGTTGCAAAATCATATGGATAGACTTGATGATGATGTATAAAAAATACGCAAGCTTAAAGTTTGAAGTCTAGAAATTAAAAAATTGCCTCACAAATCTATTTTTACAGATGATAAATTGAACGCTTTGAGATGCAAACTTGATCAAATTCAACAATTATATTACCAAGATGTGGAAACCTGGAATTCTAGTTGCCGTTTTCCTACGCAGTATGCACTTAAAAAGTCTCGTCGTCACGTTCATCATGGACAATGATTCATGGCGAATATATAATGACAACCTTAAAGGTCTGTATTTTTTCCTCCTTTATATGCATTTCAGATACTGAATTACTAATAATATGTATTCGGTATACATAAAAATAACAACAGCCCTCAACATAAATAATAATAATAATGTATTCGTTCAAGTTTAGCACGAAACTTTTGACTGACGAATAACTACATAAATTATATATGAAATACTGAAATTACAAATTTCAACTAATTAGCTGCAACTATACATTTACTATTTTTTTGACGGACCCTCTGTTTACATTGTCTCACCTTGCACAAAGTTATTACCGTCAAAAAAAATGTGCATGGTTAATCCCCAGTATTATTATTATCTCGAATATGTCGCTATCTACTATCTGCATATCCTTCCCAAGCTTTTAATTTAGTTTCTTTGCTACCTGAGAAAGTTAATTAGTACCTATTAATAGTAAATACATACATGCATACAAGTCGCTCGATAATAACAATTATTATTTGTGCCGCCGCAGATATATAACGCACACGTTTTCAAGTAAACCTTTCAACACTTATCTCTATTATGGGCTGCACAAATATATAAATGTTAAATGGCACAGAATGAATTATAACAGAAATTACTTTTTATATTTGAGTTGTTACCAGATTCCCCATCAAAATAGGCAGCTTTTCCATAAGTCCGTGATAAATTTTCCACATATTCTACAATTGAGCAATGAAATAATCAAAAAAAATTTATTTCATGCTTCCTTGTCATTTTTATAGTTGTAAACGTCTACTACTTAATTCATCACAGGGTTTTAACAGTTTTCTTTTTTGGAAGCTCATCATCAATTTTTTTTTGTTTTTTGAATTTGCATGTGTATTAATGGTACATAGTATGTAGTACATACTGTACTACATACTCATATAATACAATCTAATGACTTGCAAAAGACATTTCCCTGATTAGTAGTTTGAATGGAATGGTCTAAGTGAGTATTTCCGGTTTTTAGAATTTCTTCCCTTTTCCTAACCAACTAACCATCATTGTCAATGAGAAGAACCTTTTCAAATTATCTAAAACATACACCTGATATGTTAGAATCAAGTTGATACCTACTACTCTTATTTAGAGTCTCAAAGTACGAGATTGACTACTAACTAACCTATACGACTACCATAACACCAGCAGCAGAGATAAGATTTCAACAACTTGTGTTAAATAAATGAGAAATTCTCGTGTTATCGATAACGAGGGTATTTAGAAACCCTCGTTCACATATTATGATGATAAAAAACTCACGAAAACTGATACGATGGGACAAATACATGAAATATTATTTTCGTTATCAAAATAAGGGGCTCAACAACAAACGTCACCCTTAATAATGAATTTACTTGGACAAAAGTATGCCCGAGTTTCTATTTATTTATTTACTCTTGTAAATATGGAGCAAATATTCTTTTGTATACAAGGACAAAATTCATGTAAATTTTTTGATGACGACAACCACCAAATTTACATATTTCCGAACAAACTGTGCGATGGATAAGATTAAAAAAGGTACCTATCTACACAATATTGAAAGTAAAAGAAGAGGACTTAAAAAAAGGAGACTTACCACTATAAGCACTGGGATCACTCATGAGGGCATATCCGTTGGGCATGTAACCATTGATTGCTTGATGCGAGTACAGGTCTCTAGGATTGAGATTGTGATGAGGATGAGTGGCAGGTTGATGGGACAATGAATGATGATGATTTAAGCCGGAAGAACTCACAGAGTTCGGTGTCAACGACGATGAGTTTCGACTATCCAAGAGTGAGCCTGGTCCATTAGAAGTGACGCCACCGGGGCCTGATCCGTGATGACCATGACCACCACCGGTTGGTCCATTTAAAGGGTATTTGTCCTTCTTTAGTAATGTCTTCGTCTTTCGTCTGGGTCGGTATTTGTAGTCCGGGTGTTCCTTCATATGAACGGCCCTGCAATTGAACATTCAAATCAATGGATGAGTACAAGTATACAAACACAAACAAAATAATAATAATCACCGACACTTGTACTAGTTAATATATATATTTATTGTAATTTACAGATATTCTGGGACTTTAAAAAAAAATTCAATTTTGCATTTCAATAAGGTAAAGACTAAAGACGTATATTAAATTATTCATTTGTCCAAAATATCTATGCATCATAATATTACGTATCAATCTAATTCATGATTGTATGTGCTTTGTTTGTAAAGTATAAATAATAGATACGATTCTGTTGTACTATATAAAACGATACTACACAATAGAGAGATGCATTAATTTGCGCTAATTTATGCATATGCGACAAAGTCAAGGCAGAATTAGGGATGAGTATGTACTACTATGTACTACATTTTTACTTGTCTGTTTTTATCAAATAGAACATGCTTTCGTGTATTTTGCAAATAAATGCAATAAGCAGTAGGCCTCAAGTCTAATACTTGAACATTTTTGGCTTTGATAGATATTCACGAGGTCAAAGTTAAAGGTAAAGTTATTTTTTCACATATTTTTTACTCAGAATATATGCTCTGAGTATTTGAATAAAATATGATAACAATAAACTGTAAATACTAAAATAAATATTTTTCTCCTCCTCATGCATAAAACATGAAGAAACTTTTCCATTTTATAACATAATACACAAAGTTAGGGCGAAAACGTCATGGAAAGTTTTTTTCCTTAGTATACTGATGGAAACGAAATTCAGAGAGAGAAACTTTGTGTAGAAGATCAACAAGGAATGAAAAAAAAAGTAAACAGCTGATAAAAATCAGCTTGACAGACAGATAGAAACCGTCGAGTTCGTAACCTTAGAATTCGGTAGTGAGACATAATAACGTGAACAGGAATCCATCAAAATTAACATTTTTACACCTTTGAGTTGTGCCTTTTCCTGGACAAAAAATGAATGAAGGAAGCCGTCAAGCTCATATCTGTACATGACATGACAGCAGCATGTATCAAGTAGGAACTTGAAATGAAATAAATAAAATCATTCACTTTGGCGTGCTCAAATCCTCCGTTCACAAGTAAAAAAAACATGTAAATCAACTCTAAACTAAGATATCTCTCTTCCTCGCTCTCTCTCTCTCTCCCTCACTCAAAAAGCTCAGCCCAGTTCAAAGTAGCAGTCAAGAAAAGTCAGTCATTCTGACGAAGGGGAGTTCAGGAAAAAGGCCAGGCAAAAGTTGAAGGTAGAGAATATGAAGAGATAGAGTCAAACAGAGAGAGAACTTGTGTGTAGGAAAAGATACAACTGATGATATGTACAAGATATTACTCAGCCAGGTAAAAATGAGATGAAAATTCCAATGTACGTACTGTAGGTACTTGGGGAAAAATATTTTTGTTGTTATTAGTACGAGAGTAGTGACTATGAATGAGAAAAAAGTACAGAATATACCTATATATATATATGAAAGACCTTTTCGTTGAATGATTTTGAACGTCGTATATGTACCATTTCTTTCGTTACAAGTTTTGAGTGTTTACATAAAGTCCCTACCTAATTCATCCTAAATACAAAGATACAAAGTAAGTTCTCACTAATGCTACTAAACTACTACTAATGGGTCTTCATATTCATCATCTATCTAATCTAATAATTAAAAAAAAGAAGTTTGTTTCGTTACATCAAAATGTAGAAGAATATGTCTATTTTGTATTTTATAACTTTATAAATGCTTTTTGTAACGCATGCTATTGTTATAATTTCTATCCCACATGTATAATGTACTATACTCTATCTATACTACCGTCAAAACAAAGAATTTACTTTTCATATTTAATAAATTACACGTTTACTTTCAACTTTGAACTGTTATTCACTGAAATGAATTAGTGGAATTACTAATCAACTTTGGACAAAAATTTATTTGTCAATGTCTTTCTTTTTACCAGTACATCTTTCACATTGACAATGCAAATGCTGTGTATTTATGTATTTATATTCTTTGTGCCTTTGCTTTTTGGTTTGTCATGAATGTAAATGTATATGACCTGAGAATGAAATGAAAAAGTTCCGTACATGTCGTACCTCAAACGTTTGGCTTCGTCAATGAATGGTCGTTTTTCTGTTTCACTGAGTAATTTCCACTCGGCACCAAGTCGCTTACTTATTTCAGAATTATGCATTTTCGGATTTTCTTGAGCCATTTTCCTTCTCTGTCCACGAGACCAAACCATGAAAGCATTCATAGGTCTTTTCACTCGGTCTAAATTATTGTTATTGTTATTATTGTTTTTATTATTATTGTTATTCGGGCCACCACCACTTCCTGGTCCATTTTGACCCGTTTGTTGAGGTCCATTGTGACCACCGGAACCTTGATGATTTTGACTCATACCGTGAGAATGAGAATTTGGATTTCCTCCGTGATGACCATGTAAGCTAGTTTGTCCGGGTGATATAGAATGGGAATGAGATAAACCAAGATTATAGGAAGGATGAGCATGGGCATGGACTAGGGATCCCGGATTTGGCTTGATATCTTCAATCAACATTCCGCCGTGATGATGGCTCAAAGGTGAGCCTGATGGATCCAAAGGAGTTAAATCTCCTCTCCAAAATGATGACATCATTTATATTGAGTAATTGTTATTAACTATAATTATCTCTCTTTCTTGATTATTTAATAATAATTATTGATTTGATGTTGAGAATAAATCCAAAAATAAAATAAACAAACAAACAAATCCCACGTTCCAAAATGACAATTCAAATCAATCGCCACACTTCCACCGATGTTTTTTTTTTGCTTATTCGATATTTCTTGTCAATATCCAAAGTGTATTAATAGCAACTTTAATTTATATTCTTTCCGTCTCATTTGTAAAGTAATATTATTCAACATTTGAAGGAGGAGAACAACAAAAATTATCAAAACAATTTAAACTTGTATTTGATTTGTATATATATTCTATATATATATGTATATATATACTTATATAAAATGAAAACAATTCACTGTTCAAAACACACTTTGTCTACTAAATTCTGATGTTGTTGAGTTAAAATTGGTGATTTTCTTTCCTTGTAACGAACGAACGAACGAAATTCACATTTTTTTGTGGGTCTTGTTTTTCTTGTTGTTGTCACATGGTGAATCCACAGAAACTATTTTTTTCAACTTGACTTTCTTGTTAGAGGAGGAGAAGAAGAACAAGAAAAACAATGTTTGCTGGACAAAAATGAATGTAAGTATATTATTATTTGTAATATTATTATTATTATAATAATAAAAACACACGAACGAACGATGAGGATCGAGAGAGACGACCGAAACACCTTTGTTACTGCTGCTGCATGAGCCAGTATTGCAATACTATGGAGAGGCTTAGAATTTTCTGCTTCCTTTGAAACGAGAGGCGGATTTGAGTTTTCAAAGAGGGAGGCGACCAGAATCCACAGCCTTCTCATTCGCTATCCAAACTCCCCCTTTCCTTTCCCATCCTCGTACATACATTGTAATACACACACACACTCACAATCAGACACAAACTGTTCCGAAAACCCGACGACTTGAACACACACAATTCTCTCTCTCATATCTTCAGTTAGTTAGTTAACTGTTTTGAGCTATCTTAGCTATTAATTACTCATATCCCTAATTTTAGGGGTAATGATAGAGAAAATATACATACATTTTACTCATGTGTACATTCCAATGCTTATTGTTAGAAAAAGCTGCTATGTATTCACATTTGTGGTAAAATGTTATCGTGATTAAAATGGCATAATATTAACATGTATGCATATATATCTGTATATACATCTTTGACCCCCTTTAAATTTAATTTCTTTCTACCCTCTCTGCGTACAGTTGTCGGGACACTATGGGAATTTTTCATGGCACTTGATACTGAAAAAAAAATTCACACTCGCAAGAGTTTCAAAGGGACGTATACCTACACAACACAATCCCTATATGACCTGTCCTTACAATTTTTTAACTCTTTGGGCACAGAACAAATAGAACAAATAGACACTGGTTAATCTGCGTTTCCATATATATATATATTTGAAAGGATTTCCTCATGTCACATATACCTTCATATTCATAGTATAAGTAAAAGTCTGATGGTTCATGGTTGGTCGTGTTATGAACTCGAATTACATTGACACAGTATGAGGAGCTCCAAATTAAGTACATAAATAAATACATATAATATATAATCAAACCATGGCATGGGGATTCAACAACCAATTCCAACCGAGGGATGTGCATTGTGTATTCATATACATATATACTTTTTATTTTTATTATGACTGTTTGGGTTTATCTGATCTTTCATTTTAAATGGTTTGTTAGTATTGTATCTGAATGAACCACTTGACTTATACCTTTATTATTATATTTCCATTTCGTATATGTACAGATATACACTCTGTACAGTGTACGGTATCCATCAGAAATTAAATCCTGTAAATTTGATTACCTGCCTGCTTACTGTTTAGTAATAATAATAATAATAATCTCATGCTTCTTTAATGTAGTTGAAGGAATGTAAACAACTTTTTTGTTGTTGTGTCACTCTATTCCAATATATACCGATCCTCTTGTCAATAAGATAGCAAATCAATATTTCTGCAGTCAAGTTAGATACACTTCATTCATTTCATATTATAGTATGGACACTTGATGTTTCAGTCTCATGAGTCTCGTCGATGGGTTGTAGATATGTGTAGAAGAGGCAAAAAATCTACACACAGTAAGTACCTACCTTTTCGGCATCAATGAACCATTTATGCATTTAAGGGAAAATGTAAAGTTGCTTGCTTGTGAAGCACATTACATATATATATGCTGGTGCAACCTTGTCTATTACCTTGCCCATCGAGACCATAATCCATTAACTGCATATTATTTCTCAAATAAATTATGATTGAAATCCCAACTTGCTACTCAATCTCGTATCCCTCATCAAACCCTTGAAATTAAAATGTACAAAAGTACACATTATCGTATGTTTATCAAATATAATATTATTACCCATGCTCCGTTAATTTAATAAAATATTATTTCGGTGTGAAGAAGCAAGAAAGCAAGTCATACGGAAGACGAATGACAAGAAATATCTGTAGACCTGACAACCTGAATATATACTTATATATGTGTGAGTGAACAAAGTTTTCTGGTGTCAAACTGTAATTTCATCTTATCTGATTTGCAGTGCTTATTTTGGGAAATTCGATGAATGATACAATGCGACACAGTGCCGAGCAAGACGAGAGCCAAAAGCTCACTACTATTATTTAATATATCATATGTACATAGATACAAAATTGTAAATACTGCAAACATATCACACTGAGAAAATAACGGGATGCATTTCGCCCTGTATTCAATTCTCAAAATCTCTATCTACTGCCTGCGTCTTGTTCTTGTTACAAGTTCCTCTCTTTATACATATTACATATGTATGTAATATGTACATGTGTGTACAAATTCTGTGTGAATACAAATCTTATCAAATGGTGGTATTCCTCTGGTACATATGTATGTGTGTATATATATTCTTGCCCACTACACACACACTTACCCTACACATTCACATCAATACATCATCATATATCCACAAATATACGCATAATACAACTAAAATCCAGTGTTTGTATAGGTTCTCTTTCTTTCTTCCTTTCTTTCTGTGTTCATCGGTAGTAGAGCTGAAAAACCCCATCATGATATGAATTTATTTACTATTTGTATTTATATACCTTCTGTTATTCCTTGTTTCATTCTCTCTCTATCTCTCTCTTTCTTTCTACATGTTTGCGTATTCATTGTCTGCATAGACATAGTTGTAGTTTCTGGTCACTATTAGCTCACACACACACACACACTTACACGCTCAAGAGTATACGAGTGCATTCACATTTCTGTACTTTTTTTTCCTATTCCACAATTATTTTAACTTTTCTATACACATCCAATGAATTTTTCCTTGTTAACGCATACATTTTGTTTGGTTGGTGTTCGCATTCGCAGAGTTTACTCACTTACTTTAATACAAAAATTACACGTGTAATAATAAATAATTGGGAGCCCAAAAGAAACCCTCACAATTCACAACATTAAATATAATTCTTGCACTGCATAGAACTCGTCGTTGTGTAAAAACACTAATTCTGCAAACGAGCATTAATTGAATTTTAACTTTTTGAATGAATTTTTCAATGTGTACAGTATAGTGTAGAGACTGTAGAATGTGTATTTATTTAAAGGATGAATGATAACCTTATTATAACTTTATCATAATGGCACACGGACAATTTTTTGTTTCCCCCAAAAAAATGAAACAAGCATGAAAAAATTTGTATATTTTGCTAATTCATGTAGGAATTTGGCACATCATAAAACTCATTACTCGATGCGTGTGGGGATTGTGGAGGTATCAAAAATAAAATTGTAGGGACTTGAGTTTCTGATGGTGTTTTGTTATGGTTGATATGATGATGATGATGATGGTGGTGTTGAAGAAATTACAACCACGAGGAGAGGACATTTGACTACGGAATCAAGAGGATTGACAGGCTGTGAGAGAATGAGAAAGAGTATGAGAGAGAGAGAGAGACCCGAAACTCATGGATGGATGCTTATTAAGTAGGTATACCTGGCTTTGTTTTCTTCCTCATGGAATTGGAAACACCTGTATACGTAAGAACAATAGACAGACTTGTTCCCTCTTCATGTTCTAATTAATACTTTATACGTAAATAGGCGCAGAGAATAGCCATGACTCTCCACATGTTTGATGAATATTATTAGCAAAAACTTGTAGTTGTGGAGTATAGTTGCAAGAAAAATTACTTCTATATACTTACACTATACACAAAAAGCCACAGTTAGAAAAGTCAACAGAGAAAAGTGTACTTGTATATGTAATATGTGCATTGTGCATGTGTGTGTGTGTTTCAGTATCAAGTGTTTGATGCAAATACACAAATACATAACAATATTTTATTATGTATTACATCGCTGTGTGCACGCTTCACGAGGGATTGTCTCAAATAGTGAGTGGAAATAGCAAAATAGTAGTGCAGTTTTGTTATTATCATTATTATTCAAATTTATATGTACATCATTTGTGACTAGGTGTGTGTGTGTGTGTGTGTGTGTGTGTGTGTGTGTGTGTGTGTGTGTGTGTGTGTGTGTGTGTGTGGCCCCATGTGAGTAAAGTATCTGCACTTGAGCAGTTTATTTCCACTCCAGCAGCTCTCATGAGTAAATCTATGCACATACATTAGTTGTTGGAGGAACTTCATTTAATAAATACCAGAGCAAAAAGCTAGACTGTATACCACATACATTTTGTACACAAACACTCACATTCACATGCACATTCGAATTCAAATACAAATACAAACACACACAGAGAGAGAGAGAAGGAATGGGACACAATGGCAAAATAGCAAATGGAAGAAGAAGCAATAGAGCCGTATGGTATAGTTGTGGATTGTCGAATAATTTAAATCAAGTTGACTGAGCTCACTATCTTTTCTCGTAGTGTCTCTCTCTGTCTTTCTATCACTCTCTTGAAAATCTATGTATGCATATGTGTGTGTGTGTACTCGAACAACTTTAAATGAATTTACAATTTACTTCAATTAAAGACGATACACTTTGATGGGTCGCGTCGTGATTCTCTCTCGTCGCTCCAATGAGTCAAGTAAATTCAATAGGAACAACATCTTGAGCTTCCAACAAACTCCTAATGAATAATGAGTAGAATTCTACATGTACTTTTTATTATATTATTGAACAAGGAGAGGCTCAACTACTCGGATCTGAAACTAGAGGAATCCACTCAAACGTACTACGAAATACAAATAGAGACGAAGATGAAGAAGAAGAAGAAGCATAAGAGGACGATGAAGGGATAGAGAAGAAAAAAGTGTATTTCTCCTATTACTGAAAACGTATAATTAACAATGAAGAACAATAATCACGCTGTGTGAAATGGGAATGTGCGATAGTTTCTTCTACTGTATTACCTTTTCCGTTCTTATCCTTTCAACTGTCTCCTTTTTGCCGAATTCATGCGTCCGCCTTTTCCAACCCATTCTTTTTCTTTCTTGTTTTTATTTCTCACTTCAAATAAAAAAAGTTTCTCTATAAATTCTAAATGAATTTACACTTTATGAAGGGAACAGACATGTACTTTACATATGTATCTGTAATTGTTACACTCGTAAGGGAGGACATGAACTAAATATTGGTACACAATTATGTATACACATCTATCTGTATTTGCCCATGCGCCCATATGTATGTGGAATATAAACGAATCTTCAAAGATGTGGCGATACTTGTGACGGATATGCACGTATTATTTATTTAATTCTTTTCTATTAGTCCCATTAAGTTTGGCACGACAAAAAAAACGACTCAACAATTCAACCACGAGTCACTGCCAGAGTCACAGAGTGACAGAGTGGATTGAAGTTGAGTTTTCGAGGTAAATGCGGTAGAATCACTAGAATAAAATGAAATAAGTATGTAGATTATTTGTAAATATATGTGTGGAGTAGTTGGAAATGCATTGCATTGCGTTGGAGCAACAACATGTTGGATTCTTGAATGGATGGCATGACACCAAGTGACCTGCAACAACAATGTAAGAAAAAGAATGCAATTCTCTTCCCTTTAGAGTTAAAATAGAATCCCAGCATGAGTCACTAAGGAGACATAAATCTTGCTTTTTGTCCGCATAAACTATTTCCATGTTGTACTATAAAGATTTCTCTTCTCTTTCTCTCTCTCTCTCTCTTCTCGTACTTTTTAACATCCTTTACTCGGTCCCGTAACAACATCATCCTATACGGGAAAAACTTCGCACACTAATTTGTATTTATATATTATTTGCAATAAATAAATACAAATGCACGCGTGTGCGTAAATTAACTCAATAAAATCATTCACTAATAGTTACCATTTAATCTTATTCTGAACTTTTCAAACTATTCACAATGACTTTTCCAGTTGATTGGGGGGAAAAGACAAAGGACAACGGAAACATGGAGAAAATTAAATTAAAATTCATTATGATTGCATCATTGTATGACGACGACACACTCTGCCACACATAATTGAGTCTGCATTTACTGTACAATTCTATGTAGGAAATCATCATTTCTATATATCCCAAATGCAAAATGCTAGGTGAAAGATTTTGATGACCTATACACAGCATAAAGTATAGGGATTTGGTCATGAAATTCCGATACAATTAAAAGAGTAAACTGGAGGTTATACGAACGGGAGAATGCAAGTTGGGAAAACTCTCAAACAAACTGAATTTTTCAAATCTTTATGCTCTACATTGGCAGACAAAGGGGAGTGCACACGTTCATAAAAGTAGGGACTTATCCTCCGTACGCAATGTACCTATATATACATAATGTATTTCATATGGAAAAACAAGAATGGCTTTTCTCTCCATCTCTCTCTCTTCACCCTCACAACCGGTGAAAATTTTTCTTGAATGGAACTTGTGAACTCGAGACTGGAGTTGAACTTAACCGAACCTCACCGTCGAATAATCCAAGAGTACACACAAAAGAGTCGCTCACAAATTTATGTGTACCTACGTGTCCTCTTAATGTATATCTGTCCTGATGGCTATACATAGACACAAATGGGTTACACACTACACATAAATATACACTCCTCATACTACCCGAATATTGTACATATTGTACATTACAACCATGATTCCAATAAGAATCTCTACACACATACATACACACACCCGAGATGATTTTCATATTGAAGCAACTCGCTTCAGCAATACCAAAGTAACTCTATTCATTTCATGTGTAAAATATATAAGACGTGCAGCAGTCAAAACTAAAGGGAGAAAGAGAGAGAGAGTGTTTCATGTGTATGTGTCTAGACGAC
This sequence comes from Gisinianus flammeolus, assembly GCA_034699125.1. Taxonomy (NCBI): domain Eukaryota; kingdom Metazoa; phylum Arthropoda; class Collembola; order Symphypleona; family Katiannidae; genus Gisinianus; species Gisinianus flammeolus. Next base: position 60,236 of record JAIUND010000526.1, read on the forward strand.
ACAAGTTACGGGTCGCATCAAATGGATGCAACTCATCTATAACTCATCTATCTATTTGGAATATTTTTGGAGGAAAGATATTATTTTTCAAGTTGCTTATGAGAAGGAGAGAAAGAGAGAGAGAAGCTCAAGTGAAAAATGTTATGACGAGTCTATTTTCTATAGTATATCTATGTATGAGCAAAAGGACGAGAGCAGAGAGTACTTGCAAAGGAGCGATATTTTTCGGAAGCCTTCACTTCACTTATCGTTATTTCAAAGTTTTGAGTTCTCCTTACCTTCTAGTCCTAGGACATGGAGTATTTTTGAATTACAGGGAAGAGAACAGTGAACAGGGACGAAGAGAACAGTGAACAGGGACGAAGAGAACAGTGAACAGGGACGAAGAGAACAGTGAACAGGGACGAAGAGAACAACCAGGACCAGGACCAGGACAAAATCAACATTAAACTTTGCATGTACATATGTGCCCTTTATATAACACACATAAGATACACACACACACACACACACATATACATACACAACACATGCACACATGAATCGAATGCGATACGGTACTCTCTCCCTGAATTCGGCTTCTGCTTCAATCTCACCATATTCTTTTGTGAATCTAATATACTCCCAAGCTATGAACATAAATACGCTTGACAATTCCATGTCGGTTTCATGCACACATATATTATCATTTCCCTGCTACATATGTACATCAGGGTGATTCTCTCTGTAGGTACATATGTACGAGAGACATGAAGTCTCCCAATATTACAAAATATATATGTATACTATTTTTCTATATACAGATAAATGTACTTATGTATATCTAAACATATCTATGTGTGTGCTGGCTGCTTATCGTTTAGTTTCATTCTCCTGGGATTTCTTTCCACTCTCTCTCATCACCAGTTGTCCTATCCAGGTAAAAATAAAAAGCATGTATGTATATTCATACGTAGGACGTTTGGAATTGCATTGAGGAAAAACTCCTCAGTTCACATCATGTATGTACATGATTTCAATGTATGTACATGATTTCAATGTATGTATATCTCATAAAAATACTCTGATTAGACAAATCGTGAGGCATAAAGTATCTACATACATACAAGGAAAGGAGAAGAAGAAGAAAAAGTATGGTTACATTTTACAAACGAATATATATATACATGTAAATATGCAGGTACATACAGATAGTGACATACGCAAAAGATTAAATAAACGTGGTTCATAGTAGTGAAGAGTACTGAGGAGGTTAAGGATTCTCGAGGATGTACATGTATCTTACGTAGACGTACCTATATAGATACACATTCACATGGATAAAGTAGGAACATGAATGTCGGATTAAATGCCAAGGGAGCATTTTCAGCACCCCTTGCAGAGCGAGAAGGGTCACACAATGATCGAGGTAGACGTTTTGGACCCTTGCATTTTTGTTTGTTCCGAACCGACCACCATTTCAAAAGAGCTACCTCATACCATCACCAATGGATATACACATTGCAATATCCATCCACTCATGTACATATGTATATCAACCGAACGAACCCGTAAACATTTCTCCACACACACACACATATGAATGTACATAAGAGATAGAGAGGGAATTGGATGCAAAGCGTTAGTACCATTTCACCTTTATAAATCTCACCTAGTTATATATATATATATATAAGTACAAGTTTGGATTTCGGTCCTTGTTCGAGATTTACTTTGGGCTGTGTGTGTGTGTGTTTCACAACATACTGTAGTGAATGAGTTGGAGCATGTACATATGGATGGTTCCTCTCTATGGGAATTTTTTCGGACCAAAGGACTCTCCCCTAAATGTTGCCTTCATGGTGATGCGACAGGAGTAAAGAAGGCCCAGGTGTACAACTGCACAGATTTTAGGATCCTCTCTTTTTCCTCATGATAAAATAGGGGGCATAAATTATTTTACAGGGGTTTTAGACTTTAGACTGGTGGTCTCTCTCCCCCTCTCTCTCTCTCTCTCTTGTATGTGTCTATTCAGTTTGCTCGTGCATACGATGTACATATATCTATCTATCTATGCATGCGTATGTGTATGCGTTTGTGTAGGCTTGAGTCCAAGCAAGCGGGACACATACCATTTCACTTCATTCTCTATTCTGTCCCATCCATCCACAATCCACACCGATAACCATTAACCATTATGCATATTTTTTCCCCAAATTCCATATGTACGAACATGATTTGTCCCAATTCGAGGACGACGTACTAGCATGTATTTCCCTTTTCTATATCCCATTCTGTTTTCTCCTCTGTGAGTCTCTATCTTGTATCTTCTACTTCTACTCTTTGAGAATTATGGTACTTTGAATGTGCTCGTTTACTCTCACTTGTATCTGTATGAGAGTACATACGAACTATACGAGGAGAGTGTCTCTCCATATGTACATGAACATAGACATTTACTCACTCGTAAATACAAATACAACTGCATGAACAATTCATAACGTTCCACGCAAAATTTTACCACGGAGGAGGAAAAAAAAATTCCAGGGGGACTGCGAGTCTACAGCTCATAGAATTTCAGCTCTTACTTTTGATATTTTCAATCTCGTCAATCAGTCTTCCTCTCTTCATTCTACACACACACATATATATATATAAATACATACATACATATGGTACATATAGGAATAGACAAAGGTACTGTATGTCATGTCCATGTCTGTATAAAAATACATAAAACCAGCAGCCAGTAACTCCAAACTCCAAAGGTAAAATCACAACACACTCGGATATTCTACAAAAATATCATTCACATTTATTTTGACATACTTGTACACCGAGCACACAGACCGTACAGTTCCCAAAATTTAAATCTTAATATCATATATTTTAACAAACTGCCAACACAGAGATCATGGTGGAACCTCCAACTCAACTCAACTCAACTCACAACTCACAATCAAATGAGAATTGAATTCGTATGATATATTATGATCACGTAATTTTCATTTCATTTTAATTTTAGTAGTAGTTATTAGGTAGTTTTATTATGGTTCACACATAAGTCTTTCAAGCTGTTCATTCCTCGTCGAATTTACTCAACAACAACCATGGTCATTATATTGCATGTAAGCTCTTTTTCAATTTGACAACTTTCAAATAAACACTAACTAGAACAATAAAAAAATATTACGCGTTTAAAATGAGCGTGTCCACTGGCGGACGAGTGGGTACATGTACTTTGAGTATTTGAGCGTTCCTTTGACTTTTTAGGATAAATTAGTAAGTATATGTATGTATACGCACAGAGAACTGGTTGGTTGACTGGTTGTTGGTGGTGGCTGTTGAAAAGCCTATTTTTGCCTATCGTCATTTCAGCGGCAGAGCATTTATAATGTGGAAAGGTAAAAAAGGCCGTGTAAAATTATAGTTTTCCTAGTGATACATATGTGAATTCAAGCTGAGACTATTCAAATCAGTTCATGTCCTAACTTGTAACCAGCAAGAGAGAGAGAGAGAGAGAAAGAAAGAGAAGGAGGAAGAGAAAGAAACGCGAGGGTTTTTGGTGTAGTCGCTATTGACGTGGTACAAAGTTACTTTATGAATTACTAATGAGATAAATCCCAAGTTCCTTTCGTCTATGGACTGTCGTTGGCTGTTCATGGGACGTGTATATTTATATTTATATATATGTGCGCAAAGTTCAGTATTTGTACTTTATTTTGGGTCATTATACCACAATTTGACGTTTAAATGTGAATTCGTGTCCTCTCAATGTAAGATGTCTGATTTGAAATATTGTGTAAATATTGAATTGTTTTGTTTTGCCGACTAGCCCGACTACAGTTTAGCTAGTCAACTGTGACTCAAGTCCACAAGTCCAAGTATGTAACAAATATTTCCCTCACTCCTTGTAATAAATTGTATACATATTTAGTTATTTGCATTGGTGAGAGGACCATGAGGAAGTTGATGAGTATATGCTCATGATTTTTTTTATGTGTCCTTTCATAGAATTTTTCAATTTTTCCGTATGAGCTCATGATTCTCAGTTGATAAATAAAATAAAAAATGCTGAGAAAAAACCAAGCTCACACCAGGAGTTGTGAAAATATTTTCATTTACATAAATGCAGTCAGATATATCCATATGGAATGAAAATATTTCCCAAAGAAATCTCAATCAAAATGTACACATGAAAAAAACTTCGTGTCATCCTGGTCGTGATGGATGCTTTGAATGATAAAAATGGCAAACTGCAGAGAGAGAGAGAGAGAGGTAATGTAACTAGTTGATATATGCAAGTTCATACTTTGTTTGATATGATATTTTCGAATGTGATATGAGATTACATGACTATGTATGACTGAAGGCTTATGGTCATTAGGATTTTGTGGACTTGTCTACTACAAGAGAGACAGAGAGAGAGAAAGAGAGAGAGAGAGAGTCATTACACATTACAGAGAGTGGGAAAAAAATCTGAGCTTTAGCATGACTTGGCTTGGCATGCTTAAAAGAGAGAAATTGAACTTCCTGACAATAAATTTGGATTTTGAATGCTGATGACCAGCATTCGGCGGATGTGGCACGTTACGGTCGAGTCAAATGATGTATCTATAATATCTACATTTTTTAGAGTCACAATTTCCCCTCATCCCCGTCCCTACACTTTTTGCTACTTATTTCAACTCTATACCCACGTTAAAGTTAGCTTTAACATCTCTCGATTAAACTATATGAAATGTAGAAAATCGTTATCATTATATTTGCACACACACACACAACCCCAAAGAATCCAACATATACAGACATAAAATATAATAAAATAATCATCCACGAGGAGAGGATTCTTGTACCTGGCCGCCACACATTGACATAAAATCGACATAACGTTGTTGCCATTGACATAAAGATGTATGGGATAAAAAAGTATTATTATTCTCAAATATACCCATTTGATTCTGAATCCTGATTTAAAAATAACATGACGAGAGAACGAAAGAACGCGAGAGAGAGAGAGAGGCAGAGAGGATCGTGATATTCTACATACTGATTACTCGATAGAGTAATGAAGGGTCCGTATGGGATCGAGTACAAAAGTGAAACAATGTTTAGTCGAGATTCAGCTATGATGAAGATCAGATGGCACAGGAGAGAAAGAGAGAGAGAGAGAGAGGAATCGTCAACATATGAGTTGAGATCAAACGGAAGTTCGGCAGGATAGGAAATACAACAAGGTGTGGTCACCAAAAAACATACTCTACTTGTATACATTTCTATCTCCTGGGAGCAAACCAACTTACACCGCTCGCTTAAAAATCTAAACACATAATAAATACCTTTGGTACAATAATATAATGGTTATATGTCCAGTCTCATCGAGCATGCGATAAAGCCGGAAAGGAAGCAGAGAGAGAGAAAAGGACATGCACGCGAGGGCGATCGCAAAAAAAGAGGAAGAAAATCACGCTAAAAATCAAAGAATGAAACAGATTCCGGTACACGTAGACGTGGATTCCTATAAAATAAAATAAATGTATATTCCATTTTATTACATTACGTATAAACTGTGCATTGTTTGTTGGCTCTGTTTGCACTGTTACATTATTTGAGTACGTGTATGTGTACATGCATGTGTGTGGTGTGTATGTATCCTATATTTGTACATACGATATATATTTATATATAAGTACACGGATGAAGGATATACAATACATACATACTCATTGTCAGTTTATATTATTACTAGCAGGGTGCCCGTCGCTAACGCGGCGGGTTGTGTGTCTGTGTTCTAGCCATATGTACACATGT